>JAWNPV010000002.1:0-91252 GCA_035078785.1 Collessia kirishimana
ATGGGGCAACAACCCAAGCAAAGCCAAAGCCAGCGATTGTAGAGAACATCAACCAAGATGAAGTCAACACAGAAGCTTCGACAACCACCCAGGGTTATCCAGATCCCTATGGGGCAACAACCCAAGCAAAGCCAAAGCCAGCGATTGTAGAGAACATCAACCAAGATGAAGTCAACACAGAAGCTCCGACAACAACCCAGGGTTATCCAGCTCCCTATGGAGAAACGACCCAAGCAAAACCGAAGCCGGTAAATGTAGAGAATATCAGCCAAGATGAAGTGCCCAATACAACAGCATCACCAGTTCCTGATATACCGGGAACCACGCAGAAAATTGAAGTTATCAATGCGGGTGGATCGACCAATGCGACTCTACCGATCACAACTGGCGGCAATTCAACTGTCCTAACCGTGGAGGTGCCTGGCAAGGAGGGAGTTAATACGGTTAAAGTGCACAAAGTGGACAGCAGCTCGAATTTAATCTTTCTCTTCCTATCAAAATAGAATTAATAATAGTTAAGTACCGATATTTGATATAATTTAGTTTTTTGTATTAACAGTAAACTCTGCTTAAGACTAACCAAGTGGTATGTAAAGTATATTGATTGCAATGCCAGAATAAAATGTTTTTACCTTTAAATATTTGATGTCGTCTTATAATTTTTTGTAGTCTGTGGCTTTCAGATGCCTGGCGACAGGTTAAACATTGCTGTCTTGAAAAGCAGCATCGAAGTACATCAAAAAGCTACGAAAACATTCATTCAAGTTCATCTTGGGCTCATCAGAGAATCTATCCAGCCAATACTCTACCATAAAGTCTGCTATGAAGGTTATTAAATCCTCTGATCAACTGGGTTTCTGTTTGTAGATTGTACAGTTGGATTCTTTATCAAGTCATGAGTGTCTATTAGGTAATATTTTTATTGTTTTTGCTGGGAACTGTGCTAATTGTGGTGTTGAAAGCTGGGTCAGTTGGTTTGGCCACTTTTGGTAGGATGATGTTGGACACAGGCTGCTTAGGCTTAGGAGCTGCAGTCGAAGTAAAGATCGATGACCTGGTAAATGAACTGATCGATGAGCTGATTAATGAACTGTTAAATGAGCTGGTGGGTGAACTGGTAAATGAGTTAGTGGTTGACCTGTTAGGTGAGCTGGTGGTTGAGTTGCTGCTCCTCTTATTTTTAGCGGCCTTTGGAATAATCGGTACAAAGATATATCTAAAAAGATTTCTTGTCTTGGTGGTCGATCTGGTTCTGGTTTTAGCTCTTGAACTCTTTCTCCTTGACTTCCTTAGCCTCCTTCTTCGTGGTTTCTTCGTGTTTGTCGTTGGCGTTGAGGTAATGCTGCTGTCTGTGGTGTTAGTTTTGGGTGGCGTATCGGTAATTGTGCCCACGCCAGGCACATAGAGCGACAGATTGGCGTCTGTGATGGCTGCATAGTTGTGACCAACATCCGGGATGTTGTAAACACTGTAGGCATCCACAGCATGCGACACAGAGACATCGGAATTGGCTGCGTTGAAATATTGAGGAAACTGCCTGGGTGTCTGGTTTGTAAGGCTAATGGAACTAGGATTTCTATATAGTTGGTTCAGCTTTTTGGGATTTATTTGGCCTCTGCTTGGTGTACTGGGTCTGCAGGGTCCTCTGTTTACTATGTTTATGGCTGGGAATTGAATTCTTTTAGTTATTGATGGGAAAAGGGTTTTCCATTCTACCTACCTTGTTTGGTTTTACACTCGCGACGTCGCACTTCGCATTCATTGTTAAAGGTCACAGTTCGTCCGCTGTCGATTGCACAGACTGGATTAGAGCGTGAAGAGCATTTGATGTTGTTGCATTTAGGCAGACAGTGATACAAATCAGTGGGTTCAAGGGCTGTAAAGAGTTGATTTATTGATGTGTGTGTGGCTTAGGGTTGTGTATCGTCAACCCACCTTGGCCATACTGGAACAGTAGCTTCAGGTTGTGTGTTTCCAACTTGCATTCGTTCTCAAAGAGAAAATACCGCCGCCCATTGGTGGCACAGATAAGATCTCCGCCAGGCTGACAATTGGGCAAATGATCGACATACTGATACTGGAGGGGAGCAGCTCTGTCTGGTCCTAGAAAGTGTTCCAAATCGTTCTCGCCAAGTGGCAATCGATTGAGGCCCAAGCATAGAGAGAGATGCAACAGCAGAAATCCCCATGGGTAGTACGATGGTCTGTTCATCTTGGTCTTGCTGTGTGTGATCTAGCTGAGCTGCTTGCGTTCGTTTTATAGTTGCTGCCAGAGAAAAGTTGTTATCAGTGAAGTGCGGTGGCTTTAATGACGTGTTGATAAACCAATTTCCCATCTCCATACTTCTGAGTGCATTTTTGCTGTCGCTGCAATCGGTGGGAGGCATGGCCATGACTGCCAGCTGCCCTGAGTGAATGGATGGTTGAATGAACGCCTCCAGCTTGGCCAGAGATAAATCCAATGCTTTTCATGTCTTTGGTGCCAGTTGTTGATCGATTGATTCCATTTACTCAAGCGGCAGCTAAGCAAAAGCCTTTCCATGTTCCACAGACACAACACTAAGTTGTTTATTATGTCAAGAACACTCTGGACCTCGTCCTTGTTCATCAAATTTTAAAGGCAAATGGAAATGCCAATGAAAACAGCTCTGCGAATCCTTGTGCCTGACCCAGTGCTGCCCCCAATGCAGTTTAATTATGCGGATTCGTGTTATGAATGCAGTTGCTTCATTTCATTTCATTTGCATTAACATTTAATTATTGTTGAACACATTGCGGGATTTATCAACAGATTCACCTCCAGCCAACCTGTCCATGGCCAGCTATACAGGGTGCCGCCGCACAGGGTAAAAGCTGAATTGAATTAATCAATCAGTCAGTCGAGGATCTTCAGTTAAATGTTTTTTTAAAAAATTAAATTTTAACTCTGTTGGCTGAAACACCCTGTATTTGTTGTTTAATTTCATTGAGCTTAAAATTGAAAAGAGCAGGCAACACTGTATCCTTGTGCACATTGCCCACCAAAGCGAATCAATTGCTTAAGGCAAGGACATGAGCAGGCAACCTTGTGGGTCTCTGCCAAAGACAGATGGTGTCATTAGGGATTCCTTGAGGAGGCCAAGGACAGAAAAATACAAAAATTCTACAAATATTAAAAGGAATTCTTGACAGAGCAACTTAAAGGCAGTTGCAGGACCAGCAAGGGCAGGAAACCTTTTGTCTAACTCAAAGAAATTGATTTAAAAATATAAAAAAAATATAAAAACTGCCATAAATCAGGTCGGTGTATAGCCAGCTATAATTTATTTTAAGGTAGCTTTGCCAACTTTATGGTAAACTTTATCAGAAAACAGAAACCTTTAATCGAAGCTTTGAAATATTAAAACCAGACGAGAGCTGAGAGCTTTGGAGCTTTGAAAATTGTCTTTGATAAGCAGCAACGAAGCCATAAAAATTATCTAAAGCTTGATTTGCCATAAAACTGGGCCATAACTGCCCAACAGCAACCATAAGACGCCCACTTGACAGCGACTCCCCCTTGGCAGATGGCAGTTCAAGTGCTTCAATCTGTTGGGCTGATGCGTGTGTCCTGTGATCCGATTGCCAACCTATCACAGTTGCTGGTAAATTAATTTTCACCTGCTTCATTTGCTCCCCGCGCCACTCCCATCACACATTCAATGGGCAGTTGATTGAAGAGCCCGCGCAGCAAGTAATTTGCATAATGGAGACGTCGGCAACGTGCAGCCCAAATGGCTGCCTTGCCACATGGCCCTATCTGGCCGACAAGGATCCACGTGCTAATTAAGTTATCCGGTTGGGACATGTGCAACTCTAATCTCGGCCAGTCAGTGGTCATCGGATTAGCCAATTACCTCAGTCAGGGACTCTTCGCACGTAATTAAGGGCCAGAATGTTGCTGAAAACAATGGCCCGACAAATGCCCAAATAAATTGTCCCAAGGACCTCTGTGTTGTGCATTTAAATTAGTTTTGCGTTGCCTCTGCAACTCGATCTAATAATTGTCAAAGCGAATCTGATTAATTAATTAGCTCGTCGATAAAGGATTGTTCAATGGTTATTGATATCCATCAATCCATCAGACTTCATTGCCTCCTTCCCCCACCTGTTCTGTTTTAAGTTGTCGTCCCCTGTCATCCCCTGTCCCAGTGAGAATCACACATGATAATCGCATTTGCCAAAACCACACGGCTGCCTGTCAACCACAAAGAGCAAAACAAAAAAAAAAAAAAAAGGCAAAAAAAAATTCTATTTAGGCTGACAGAGAGCCACATGGCTGGCAGGAAGCAAAGCAACCAAATTGGCCAATCGATCATAATTGCAACTTCGTTTTCCTTTACCCTCATCATCATCATCATGATTGCTGGGTGGCTGGCAACAGGCCCAACCACTCCCTTCTCCTGCTGCTGCCTATGAATTATTTAAATATTGATTTATTAGTTGAAATTGAAATTCTACAGCAACCAGGGGAGGCAGAGAGAGAGCCAGAGGGAGTCGACAAGGGTGGAGTGAAGTGGAGGCCTCATGGGCCATGCAGCATGTGTCTATCAACATCCTTAAGCGACTCCAATTGATAAACAAGTGCGCTGGCCGCTCTTTAGCCCTTTTGACTCTCTTTTGGCCTTTTGTTCGCTTTGTGGTTTGCTTTCTGGCCAAATTGAAATCTGTGGCGCCCACTCACTTGACCCCCCCACCCATCTACCCACCTGACAGGTGTTATTGTTGCAAATGTAATTGTAACTTTAAGTAAATGTATCTGCTGACCATGAGGCTGCCTCTGTGCGTTCGACTTACGCCCACACACACGCACAGTGGGGGAGAGAAGAAGAGTGGATAGTGGTTCTGGCCAAGTTTATCCAGCGTTCGCTTTTGCACATTAATTTACTGACCTTTTTGGCGTCTTTTACATGGTTTTGCAACTGCGTTCGGGCTCACCTGGTCACGCCTCCATTGCCACAGCTATCGCAACCGCCCACGTTGCTGCCTCAACTTTTTGGGCAAGGACATGCCAATGCCTGCTGCTGCTGGTGACCTGCCGCCCCGCAGTTCCAACCATGTTTACCCGTGTGTATCTCCATGTCTGTATCACTCTGTGCGTGGGTGTGTGTGTGTGTTTCTCTCTGTTTGTTTGTGTGCGAAAGCTTAACAATATGCGGTTGGCACACTACAACGCTAGATTGCCCCACACCACACCGCACCGCATCACCCTTATGCTCCACAGCGATGCTGCGATTGTGCGATGGCCCATGGCCAGCCAGAGTGGATCTGGCCAAGCGTCAGTCTGTCTGTCCATGTCTGTCCATGTCTGTCTCTGTGAGTCTGCGTCCGCATAACAACGTATGATGAATGTGTGACATTTTTGCAGCTTGTTTGTTTGTTTATTGTTTGTCCTTTCTGCTTTCACTTTGTGCGCGGCCGCTGTCCTCTTTCACATTCGTATTCACACTCACACAGGACACAGGAAAACAGGCAAAAAAAAAAAACACCAAACGAAACGAGAAGAAAGTAATAATAATGATGAATGGAAAATCCTTTAAGGTAAACTCATCGATACCCTTCCAGGCAGGGAGATGTGCAGGGTTGGAGGCAGCCACAGACACACAGAGTCCAGGGCGCCATGCTGGTCAAGATCACCAGTTAGTTAATCCTTTAAAAATGGAATGTTTAAGCAGCAGCTCCTCAAGGACACGAGGACCAAACCTAGTGACTCAACTCTCGATAAATGTTTGCTGGACTTTTTGGCTAGAGTATGATGAAAAGTTTAGTTTGTTTACCAGCCCGCCTGCCTGCCTGCCTGTATGTATGATAGCAGTGCTTTGTGCGTGTGTCTGTGTGTGCAAACACATATTCATAGACCCGCACACACACACACTCACGAACACCCAGACCTACATATGCAATAGATTGTGTACGTTGGTGTGTGCGAGGCAGTTTAATAAATTGTATCTTCTGGTCTCACGCACACACACACACACACATCAGCATATGCAGATTACTTTGTCCATCTATGTGTGTGCGTGTGTGTGTGGTGTTTGCATTGGTATATATGTATGTGTGCTGGAGCAGCAATCCGTTGCTCTTTAATTTTCAATAACGGCAAAGCAATAAACTTTGCTCAAACAAGTTTGTTTTTATTAACGCTTTCGGCTGCTCTGATCGAAAACTTTGCAACATTCAACAAAAAAAATGAAGGCAGATTTAGGGGGAGGCAACACACAGCACAAAAGCAAATAATGAGGGGGGAAGTGGCAGATAAAATACAAGGAAAAAAAATGGGGAAGCAAAAAAGGAAACCAGAAATCCAGGCAGCTGAGACTGGCAGCCGCCATCATTCAACGGGCAGCTCATCATCAGTTGACAATGATGACGCTGATGATGATGATAATGATGATAATTATGCTGATGACGATGACGCTGACGATGACGTAGACAATGACGATGACTTTTATTAATAATACAATATAGTCGAAGCTCGCACATGAGTAGATTAAATATAAAAGTCATGAGGAAAAATTACAACAAAGAAATGAAACTTTTACTTGAGCTGTTCAGCTGCAGTAAAAATAGAATTTTTTCGGGGTTTTTTCTTTTATGTAGGTCAAAGCCATAGGCTGGTAGATTTAATAAAATTCAATTTGAACCTTCTAAAAAATAATTTTCAATCAGATTTTTCCTTTTAATTTGACAAAATTCATTTCTTTGCTTGAAGGTAAACAACTCAGCTGCGCAGCCTCTGATATCAATTTTTCATAGCATAGTTTTGGGCTGCCCGCTTTAGTCATCATCAGGTGAGGGGAACTGTGTTGTCAGTCTTCAACTTCTCTTTCCATTTGCGGTGCCAACTTCAAATACAAAATCATGATGTTGAGTTTGTCTTGTCTCGTCTAGAGCAGGCTAAACCACAGGCCGCCCAAATCCAGTTTAAGTCGGCTCCCCACCCCCCTCAATCCCATTGCTCAGCACACAGTTGTATAAACCAAGAGACCCACAAAGCCCAATGCGGGTCATGTCCAGGCAACATCTGTTGCCAGTCCCAGGAGCTGGCTGCAATCAAAGGCTCGACAATGTCGCCCAAAGTAAATAAACAATTTACGAATAAACCAAGACTGCAGCCGTGGCGAAAGGCTTCCTTGTCACTCTCTCTCTCTCTGTGTGTGTGTGTGTGCGTGTCTGTGGCTTTGGCAGGGCCACGTGTGTTGGTGCAATTTAATGTTGAGCTTTTCAGTGTGCTTACGCCAACAATGAGGCAACATGATTCAGACCATAAAGGACAGGAGGAAGGCAATCAAAATACTCCTGTCAGGCAGGAGCTTCTTCTATTTACCTTTTTATAATGAAATACACAGGACCACTGAGCTATAACAACACCTAACAGAGGTGACAACCCTCCTCAGGCTACACCATGAGGCTGCCTCCTCTCCCAAGACCACAGAGATCTCTGTAGCTGGTCTCTTTCATCATCAATCAACTGTTGCAGTCTCCTTCTCATATATTTGCATTTGGATCGAAGGACAAACTTAACGGATTATCCGATTTGTTATTATTGCATTGAGGCAGCTTAGGATTAAAGCCGAGTTTGCTTGTTGCTTCAACACTTATTGCCTCCCCCTCCCTCTGTTTGCCATGGCCATGGCCACCAACTTGACAAGCACGAATTATAATCATAATAATCATACAATGCGCTCGCTCACTGTATCTCTGTGTGTGTGTGTGTGTGTAGGGGGGGATGTGTGTGTGTATTTAATAGCTGTTACTGTACACAGTCAACGTAAATTTATACAATGTGCTTCCACTCACCCAGCCAGCTGGATTGCAGTTCTGCCTGCCCGCTCTGCCTGGCTAAGGCTTTGCCAACCAGCCAGCCAACCAACCAACCAACCAACCAGCCAGGCAGACAGGCAGGCAGCCATCCTAGCCAGCTTGGCGTCTGTCTCATAACGGTAAACAAGTCAACGTCAACGTCAGCTCACAACCCATGCAATATTTCTGCTATGCGAGTATGTGTCACCAGCTGACTGGCTGGCTGGCTGCCTGTGTGTGTGTGTGTGTGTGTGTGTGCGCGTTGCCAAGCCACAGCAACAATAATATAAAAACCAAACCGGAAGTTGCGGCATATTTTCCGCTTAAAATGCCAGAATGTGTTGACTTCAACCAGCAGCAACGACACCGTCCTCGACGGCCACCATGATGATGAAGGCAAGTAAGAGGAGCAACAATTTATTTATTTTAATACCCAGCAGCCCAGCTGATGGGCGAGCATATGGCATCGCCCTCAACTGCATTCGCTTGAGTTAGTTTCACTCACTTTTCCCAGTCTCAGTTACTCACGAGGCTGCAAAACTGAGTCAAATAGTCGAGTCCTGATCAAGCGGAGGAAAAAAATGTATAAAATTTTTATAAACTGCTTTGGGCG
Source organism: Collessia kirishimana (assembly GCA_035078785.1). Lineage (NCBI taxonomy): Eukaryota > Metazoa > Arthropoda > Insecta > Diptera > Drosophilidae > Collessia > Collessia kirishimana. The sequence continues at coordinate 8,435 of JAWNPV010000002.1, forward strand.
AATTATTTTTGTGTAAATATTTTCCTTGGTCGATGTGAAATCGTTTTATTTTGGCCATCGGGGACGACCCACTGGCCTGATGGTTATGGCTTTGACATGGCAATAATAAAATGGAAAAAAGGACACCCGAAGCGGAATCCTGCGGCAAATGCGGCAGACATAACGGATCAAATTGTTATGTCCAAATGGCTGGTTAATTTGAATTGTTGTGTTCAGACACGTTGTCATGTGGATGCATCAACCAGTGGAAAAAAGCTTTAAAGCCATGTGACAAAGGCCAAGCTAACAAACCCATTAAAAATCGATAAAATTTAAACGGAAATATGTGGAGAAAAAGCTGCGAGAATCCAGGGCATCAGCTATTCGACTAGCTAGAGGCAACAGCAGCAGCCGTATGTGCTGCTGTCGTATTTTACTTGGCTGCCTTTATTGTTTAGTTTATTGCTCTTATGTGTCTCGATGTTGTTCTTCTTGCTGTTCTACCAACGTTCTACCAAAGCAGCTATTCGAGTCCTTGTGCACCCTGCTCTGTTGAATGGAAAATGGAAAACACAATGGAAACATATGGAAATGTGGGTTTCCATCTGAGAATATAAATAGAAGCGCCAGCCAGAGGGAGAAATATATCTTTGAGATGCAGGAATTAATCATCCTTCAATGGGATCACACACTGGCACACTTGGAAGACAGGACTCTGCTCCAAGGAAGCCGTAGAAAATTCATTCACACAATTGGAAGCTTATGAACGGAGTAACAATTGAATCTGTTGAATCTAAAGGGCGGAAGACTGTAATACAGTTTGATTCTGGACATTTACGGTTGATTTAACAAACATTGTTATCCTGAGGGAGATAAAATGCATAAGCGGAATTTCTGGGGGGATTAAGACATCAAAGGGTTACACTAGACGACTAAAAACTCTAAAAAATTTGTGACTTTGGCAGGATTCCCTTCTGGGGAACCCACAATCCGGACTCAATGCAGCGGGTCAAGTGATATTTGGCCTCCGAGGGCGGCAGCATCTTGATGGCCAGCTTCAGCAGCTCGACATTGCGTGTCTGGAAGCAGAATTTCATTGAGAGGGGCAAAGCGTTGAAGACCTCAACGGGATCGACCATTGAGCTGATCGATGGACAGCGGCTGATCTTCTTGTCTACCTACTGCCGCAGCATGACCAAATCCCAGCGTCTCAGCTTGAAGTCGTTGAGCTTCTGCTTCAGCTCAAGACGTTTCCATTTGGCCAGCAGGCCCTCCATACCCTCGTCATCTGAATCGCCCAAGTTGGTCCAGCGACTGTAATCCACCATCCTGACTAAAAGGATAACAAATGACTGAGCGGCCTTCTGCAACGCGTTTTCTTCCCTTTGCTGGCGTTGGAATAACAATTCGATTAGTTGCGGTCACTTAATCTTCACAAGAAATTTTCAGAAAAATAAAAGAAAATTTTCAAGGCTCTACCAATCCGTTAAAAAAATAAAACAACAAATAATAAATAAATAATTTGTGTAGTTTAATTGTACAGTTTTAAGGGTGACATTTAGCCCCAGGCAATGGGGGCAGTAAAAACCAGTTCGTTCTCCAATCTTGGCTGCTGCCAGCCAGTGTCATGGCAACAATTCATTAGTCGGGTGAGGAACATCACACAGCTGCGGCTTATGGAAGCCTCTAATACCCTAGACAGACTGCGGTACCTATTGGAAGTTTTTTAATCTGATTTTCAGGGAGGGAAAATTAGAAAAATCCTTAATCGATTTGCTGTTTTGGGGCCACTGGTTGCTTGAATAGTCAGCTCCTCTCTAGAGGTGCAGTTCATAGGTCATAACAATAAGAGCATTGAGGGGGGCACAACGAGACTTAATTGCAGGAATCGAGCATCCTTGCAGAAGCATAATTTGAACGGATAGTTGGATTTATTCTTGGGGAATTTAATTCGCTGCTGCTGCTGTTGCAGTTGGAAATTAACAAGACACCAAGGACAGACAGGATGGGTAGACAAAGCGCGCCAGACAGCCAGCAAAATCGAATCAAGGACATTCACAATAGGGATGTCAAGTGGCAAGCAAACTCCCTCTCTCTCACTCTCTCTCTCTCTCTTTCTGTCTGTCTGTCTCTCGTGGTCTCTGCCTGTTTAGCAAGGTAATGCAGGATGCAGTTACGAAGACAATAAATGCCTCGACTAATAAATACAGATCCTTGTTGTACAAACAAACACACAAACACTCTCACCCACACACATGTATTGTTGCACGTCTTTCTATGTTTATACCATCAGGTATGCGTGTGTGTGTGTGTGTGTGTGTATCCCTGGCAACCTTTGGGCGTCTGTGGTGGTTCATGGGTTGCTTGGAATTATCCCCATAGCCAAAGCTGGATGAACATTTGCTTTAGCTCTGTGTGCTGTTCATTTTAACACACGCAGGTGCAGAGAAAATTTATTAACATTGAATTAGTGAATTGTTTTTGCTTTTAAAGTTGCTCTTCCTGCCTGCCTTGCATGCAGAGCAGCGTGCACAGCTATCCAGTTCAACAGACTGATATTTTTCTGATTGGAGTTGCAAAATCTCGGCCGGAACACGGTGAAAAAATTGCGTTTGTAGGTGCAGGACTTTCATCGTGCGAACTGTTTGCCATTGCTGAACACCTAAGCACACTCATAGGTGGCTTTGCCTGACCAGTTGACCACCGCACCGCACGGCGGCTTCACACACTCACACACGCATCCCTGTGGGTCCTTGGTGTTGCCCAGGAGTGAGCTGCGTGTGGGCAGCAGCTACACTTGCTTCCTGCAAGTAAATTAGTATCGAAGCGGCTCTCGACTGCCGAGCCCACATGAGTGGACCCGACATGAGCCGCCCACTTCTCACCCTGTAATGATGGAGAATTAATTGTGCATATCATGCAGAAGATTTTCTTATATATTAAGTGTCATTAAATTGGTTGTCTTGTCCAGCCCAGCCCAGCCCAGTTCTGTCTGCCTTGGCATCTCTGGCATCATCCTGACACATCGGTTCACCAATGTCGCACGCCTGACACAAGCTGCTCGCCTTCTTCGTCATAATGTTGCTAGTAAATTGCTGTCGCTGGTTTGCAGGACATCAGTTTGCCGAGCCGCTTAGCATGCTGCGAAAGGCCTCGCGGTAATCATCGCCCTGGTAGGGCAAGTGCTCCAGCAGGCGACCATTGCTGTCCAACACGTAGAGAAAGCGCGTGGCCTGCTCACCTAGGGCACCGGCGGTCGCTGTCTCCGTGCCATTGATCTTCTCCGAGTCCACCGACAGCTGCTCGGTACGATCCTGGGGGCTGTAGCCATAGCCCAGGCTCAGCTCTGGGAACCTGCAAACAGGCGGCAGATAGATGTTGATGTAACCCCGTTGTCTGGCCGGCATCGTGCTGATATTTTTGATTTAACCTGAGCGCAGGACAGAGACATTACAAAGGATCAATTGGGTGCTGCTGACGATAGTGGCTACATTACTTGTTATTGCAGAAAAATAAACCGAAAATTTTGATTTCAACAGATTTGAAGAGAGAGAAAAGCCTATAAAGTGCTGAATACAAATTGTGTAAAGCAAACTGGGATTTTTTACATGAGTTGATGACAATAATTTTTGACAAGAGTTTTCGAAAGACTTTGCAAGACTATAAAGATCGCCAGATCATTATATATTTTTTTGCTCCCAGCATCTGCAAGGGTGAAACACTCAAAAGGAGCCTTAGACCAGGCCCAGTATATCCTTAGAGTCTGTGGATATCCTGGCTACTTGTTTGTGTGCTAATTTCAAAAGCCTGACAATCTGTCGGCTGTAAAATATGTGGTTTAATGCTCAAATGTATTTGTGGTCCATCAGGCTACTGTGGATGCGTTTTCATATTTCTATTCTCGCTGCTCTCACCAACCTCATGCTTCACACACACATAGACAGCAGCACATCCAGCCGAGAGCAGCGAAACGTTCCAAGGATAGCAAGATGACAATTTCCCCAGAACTGTACTCATTTGTATGTATCCATATGCATATGCATGTATGCATGAGTGTGCCTGTGTGTGTGTGTGTATGTGTGTGTGTGCATGAACGCATATTGGCATACAGATGCCCTGGCCAGCCGCAAAAACCAATTGCGCACCGGGCGGCCAACCTCTGAGGTGCTGTTGGGAGGTGCAGGTCGAAGGTGGGTGGTGTAGTGTTGGCATTGGTAAAGCTTGTGGTTCCGGTCAAGCAGAAGCAAAAGCAGCAACAGCAGCAACAGCAGCAGCAGCAGCAGAATCATCATCAAGGCAAGGAATTGCTTAGCTCAAATGCCTGAACGTTGGCAGCTGCATAGCATACATTTTGGGGCTGCTTATGCTATGGCAATTGGATTGCACTTGACCAGTGCTTGGATCCACCCACCAGGCAGGCAAATAAAGGATTCCCATTTCCTTTTTGGTCGCTATTACCGTTGACCACCCCTCCATTCCATCCCCCCCACAAGGTTAATTGTTACGTAATCAGCTTTCATTAACGCTGTTCGTCCTGCAATTATTGCACCTTTGACTGTGGTCCTTGCGATGAATTATTGACAAAATCCAACAAGAATAGAACACAACGATGTCAGCATCCGATAAAACAAAAATTTTAATTGCAAACGCATTGAATTCTGTTCAAGTTTTCACTGTGAAAATTTATTTATGCTTTCCATGTCGCCTGCCTAGCTTTGGCCATTATTAATGGGTGGACAGATGGGCAGACGAATTGTTTTACCTTTCTGTTGTCTGTTATTTGCATTGAAACAATATTTTAAATTAATAGACTCGGACAGTCGTACGAGCGACTAATTGGAATGTTATTCAAACGGTAATTCGATATGTTTGCCATCTGCAAACGAAATCAAACCGCAATGACGACATTTGCTCTCTGGAATCATTTCAGTTCGTTTAAGAGTCGTTTACTATGTGTCCCCATCGAGTCCCCAATGAGCTATTTAATTGCTCCAACGCATGACCCCTGACAGTGGGCAGTGAAGCAACCACGCATTCTTGGCCTAAAAAAAATTCCAACAAACTCACTGGTCACTGGTGGTGTCGAGTTATTTATGATTCCGATGATCTGTTTGCTCTGGATAAATCGCAGGGAATAAAAAGTTTCTGTCACTTTATCAATTAATTTGTAATGCCAGGCTGCGTGGGCCGTGTGGGCTGTGTGGGCCGTTTTGTGTTGGCCAAGTGCAGTCTGTTGGCAAAACCCGGCGATGTGTTGTCACATAAATCAAATGTTAATGCTGCTATAATTGAACGAATTCATAACACGCATCTGCATAATTGAAATGCATGTTTGCAGGTCATTTACACGGCACTTTAAGCTACAAGAGCAGCTTAAACCCACGGATAACAGTTGCTGCTCGTTACCAAGGACATGAAAAGGGTTTTTTCTATTTTTTTACAGTTTTTTAGCGGCTCTTTGTGTTGCCCTAATATGTGTTTTAGCCAGATGATACCTCTGAGGCAGTCAAAGAATCAGTTTCGTTCGGTTTTTTTCACGTTTTTTTTCTGATTTTTTCTGATTTTTTGTGTCAGCAACTTTGGGGTTTCCAATTGGGAAATTTTCTCTTAGAACTTAAATATTTTTCTTTATTAATTATAACAATTTTCTCCAGCCTTGCCAGTGTCTTCTGCCTCTGTTTCTCGGTGGCACAGCAACAGGCAGGCAGGTCGCTGCCTGCGATTCACAATTTTAATCCTTGACGATTGCTGTTCAGCATTTTTTGGGAACCTTTTTTCGCTGCCAGAATTCGTTGAAAATGCATGCGACGCTGCGCATTTTGATTCATTTCTGCTTCCAAGTTTTTTACCCCCCTTTTTTCCCCATTTTTTGCTGTTGTGTTGTCGCCCCCTCAACTGCTCAGCCCGATGCAATTTGCATGCAACAGTTTTCCACACTAATTGAGTGGGCGTGTGTGTGCCTGTGTGTTGGGGGGCCTCAAAGCATTTTATTTTTTTGCAATCATAAAAACCGCAAATAAAAATGTTTACATTTCTTGTTGCATGCATACGCGTTGCATGTAGCACGTAGCACATAGCATGTTGTAGCAATTTGTAGCGACGCGAGTATTTGAGAGGGAGGCGCCTAGGTGGGGAGGGTGCCAGGCCAGCCAGGTCAGCCAGGCTCTGCCACACTGTGCCAACAAATTCTACACCCACACAGCACTGTGAACCCACTTGGTCCTTTAATTGATACAAAGGTGAGACAAAGCAGAAGGAGGAGAAGGTGAAGCAGCTGCTCATCGTCGTGGAGATCATATTGATGGACTTTGGGGGGCTCGTTTTGCCAGCAATTAGTGTAATTTTCTATGCTCACTTGGCTGGATTTTAGTAACGGAAATTGTTCAAGTTTTTGGTAATGAAAACTTGTTTCGCTCGCGACTTCATTGTGATTCATTTATGTTTGGGGCAAAGCACCCCCCAGGGTCGTCTAATGAACTGCCAAGCACACTGTACTCCCTTGGGAGTCAGGACATTAATGTGTCAAAGGTTCCAGGTGTATTCAGTGCCTTTTTACATTACATTTGTCATTCTAATTATTGGATTCCCTGGGCTGAAGTCTTGCCAAATTGATGAATTAATTTGACAACCCCAAAAGTATGCAATGCGCGCGGCCTACAAAACAAGCAAACAAACGAAACTGAAAGAGAAAATGTCGGCGAAATTGGTGTAAATGGCAAATGACACACAGACACACACACAGACACACAGGCACACATACCAGCAATGTCCATAGTGTGATGCACACTTGAAGGCCAACCAACATGCCTACCGCGCCTGTTGATTCTACAGCGAAGCGCGTTTAAAGTTTCAAGTTGCCAAGCGCGACACACGATAATGGCAAAGGCAGAGACCTCACACCACACACCCTGCACACCCCCGCACACACCGCACAGCCAGGCAGGTGGAACAGACCTCCATACCAACGACCCCAAACCGAAGGACCGAACTTTGCCCCTCATTGCCAATTGGAATTGCCTTTGCCGTTGCCGTTGCCGTTACCGTTACGGTAACGTAATTTATGACTTTTGGCGTTTGCCAACTGCTGTTTAGCGGGCAGCCCCCCTTGCCCCTTACTCCAAGCCCACCCACCCATACAGTTTGTCCACATTGTTTGTGGCCATGTGAGTGCGGCTGGAGCTGTGGATGAGCTGGCAGGTTGGCAGCCTGGTGGCTGGTGGCTGGTCGTTGGCTACTGGCGGCTGCCTGGCATCACATTAAATTTAATGCGACTTTGCCATGGCAACAGGTCAGAGAGCAGTCTGCGGGCTGCACGGCCAGCCAAACAGGATCGCGCGACCGCACTTAAAGTCTCGAAAATTATAACAATGCCAACACACACACACACACACACACACACTCGCACACATCCGCTAGTTGTCGTTTATTTAAATTTGTGTTTTTTCTTTCGTGTTTTTTTTTTATTTATTTTCCTGTTATTGTCATGGAGGCAGCACCAGGCACCAGGCATCAGGCATCAGGCAGGCACCGGCATCACCATTGTCGTTCCATCATTATCATGGCCATCAAGCATTGTGAATGCGAGGGACCAGCGAGTTACTTCATCGTCAACTTTATTTTCATTTTTATGCGCCATGTGCGACACATGTGTGTAAATTTATTAGCTTAAATTGCTTGCCAAAGACACCAAGCAGCACCTGAACCATCTTATCCGAGAGGAAGGGAGGTAGAGCATTGCCATGGCAGTTGGATAAGTGGATACGATGGCGAAACCAAGTCGGATGGCGTCTGGTAATGCTGAGTTAAATAGCCGGCAGCTGTAATTGGTTTCACCATGATAACTTCATTACACAAAGCAAGCAGCAAGCGGCAAGCGGCAACAGGATAAAATCCCCGCAGCTGGCATTCCCAGCCAGCCGATGATGTGTGATAATTCCAAGGACTTACAAGGACTTGCATTTAGCTACTGGGTGTCAGGTAAATAAATTTAGGATTTTTAAAGCTCTATCTATCAGGATGAATCCTGCTGGTCTGTCAGTCTCCCATTGACTGTCTAAAATCTCTGAGTTTTCATAAATTTTCCATAAAAATTGCAGATCAAATGGTTAACGCTGAAGGGTTAAAACTCTACGCCACGTTGCCTGCAGAGTGTGAAAGGCCGCATCAGTCAGATGAAGCCAGGAGTTGAACAAACTGATGCCTCTTTGTATTAATAGACTCGAAAGCTTAAAGTTAATTGATTTTACAGTCGATGGGGAAATTCGCTTGCCATCTTCATTGATTTGGTTTGATAAATTTCAACTTCCCGGTGGCTGGTTGTGATTAGTTCATTCGTGACATTGTAAAATTGAATTTAAAATTAATTATTAATTAACGCAATTAGCGAAGCGTTGTCCCGGCCAAAGCAAGGACAGCGAGCCCCCATGTTAGCCAAAGCTAAAAGAATCTTCAAGTTGTTCAGGGGGGGATGGGGAACTGGAGGTGGAGGAAAGAAACAATTTAAGTGCGGCGGCTTTTGTTGAGTTTTCCAATTATTGCCTTTTTATGGCAGCAGCAGCAGTAACGAGACAGCAGCAGCAACAGCTCGACAGCAGCTCTGCAAATCCCAGAAATCCCAACATGAACATGACAGCCAAGGAGTCGCCAAATGTTGTATAATTAATAAATTGTTGGCGCTGAAGGAAAACAGCAACATCAACAGCAACAGGAACAGGAAGAACAGAGCTTAAAAAAAAAAAACTTTACAATGCAAGAACGACCAGCAGCAGCAGCAGGAACAGCGCCAGCATCCTCAACGCAGGGGCAGTCACAGTAATGACAGCAATTGCTGAATGAGTTTGGCCAATCAAATGGTTCAAGGATTCTCCGACAAGGATTGTGGCGCCCGGCTGTCTGGGGGCATGCGCTGAATGGGCAACAGGCTGTGGCCCGAGAGCGAGCTGGAGCGAGTGTGCAAGCGAGAGGGCGGCATGGATAGCTGCCAGCGCAAGCCTGGGGTAGCTGTGTGTCCTTGGCTGTATGGCTGCGCTGTGGTCCTAGCTCAAGGTTAACCTGTTGAAAGTGCATATTGCGCATACGCCCCGGTCACATCGTGTGGCGTCACAATCCAACAGGTAAAGCCGTTGGCCGAAGGTTGCTGCTGCTCCTGTTGCTGTTGCTGTTGCTGCTGCAGCTCGACACGTGCCACAGCGTTTCAATGACAAATGTTTTCTGATTTAGCTACGCAGCCAGGCAGGCAGGCAGCAGCTATTTCTGATTTATGATTGGATGTCACCAGCCAAAGCCACGGGGTGTTAAGTGATCAATAGACTTGCGTAGCAGTTGCTGCTTGGCTTCCAGGCTTTTTGCTATTCGTTAGCTTCAAGGAGAGATGCGAAACGTTCCACCAGGGATCAGCATTCAATCAGGTAACCAAAGAGCAATTAAAACCACAAGAAGAATTCTGTTTCTAAAATTTATTGATGGAGAACACATCGCTCTGTGGCAATGATGTCCTTAAACGGGGAAGAGAGATGTGAGCTTTTGGTACTGATCAGTCTCTGTGGCTCCCAGTGTGAGAGGTCTAACCCATGCCAATGGGGATTCAATTATAAATCCTTCAATTGCTTAATTAGCTTTGAGGAGGCTACAGGGATTTCCATCTCCATTCCCGTCCAGCTGTGGTGATTAGTGGCTGCCTCTTGAGCTGGCTTTGATTGCCTGTGTCTAAGAAGGAAGCTTCGGCTATATTTATCCAGCCAGGACTTTCGACTGCCAGGACAGTGGGGTTGACTGGTTAGGGGGAAGCATCCTGCTGGCCATTGGCGGCCGTCCGCCAACGCAGTTTGCCAAAAATATTTCGCCTGTCGTCTCTTCAAGTTCAGGTTCAGAGGCGGATTCAGCCATTCAGCCTTGCGTTTAGCCAGGCGCTGAATACGCTGAATGTTCCCCTGCCGTTCAACCACCCCATCGTAGCTATGCCGTGTGGCCCATGTCAACGCCGCTTGGCCCATTGAATGGGCATCACCTGGGCGTAAGCCTGTTGCTACAGTGCGTCGACATCGGCATCGGCGTCGGCGTCAGCCTCGTGTAAAGCCCATCGCCCATCGCCTTTTGCCCATCGTCCATGGCCCAATGTCCATCGTCGGCGTCGTAGCCGTCGTCGTTGTTGTCCTTCAGTGGCAGGCAGCTGCCTATAAAAGCGCGCTCAGCCAAAAGCGGGCGATTAGTCAACTCTGGAACGTGGCTGTGTTACACTTTTACAGTTACAGCGCGGCTGGCACACAAACACACACTGTCACACCACACACACAAACACACACACACTCACGCACGCACGCACGTACACACACAGGCCGCACGCACACGCACGCACGTACACAAATACACACACACACATAGATACAGGCAGAGACAGACAGGCACATGCATAGCATACGAAGGTAAAAGGCAACGACAACGATAAAGACAGGCAGGCAGGCGTAGAAGTTGCCACTTGTTGTCACCGAGTCCTAGCCGAGGCCGAGGACGAGGACGATAACGACGACGAAGTGGACCAGGACCAGGACGCGGACGAGGACGAACATAAAAGGACGAGAGCAAAAACGAGACGAGACGAGACGAGGCGACGCGACGAAGGCAACGAAGTCGATGCTGCCGTCGCTGCTGCGACCGCTGTGACTGCTGCTGCCGCTGCTGCTGTCGTAGCTGCCTCATCAGTAAACCATCGAGCTGCGCAACAGATGCTGTTCAACAACCAAGCCAAACGGTTGTGTCCACCTCGCCAGAGCAGCACCAGCAACAGCCACACAAATAGAAACAGAAATAGAAACACAAACAGAGAATTAAAAGTACACAAAGCACCGAGGAAAGCCGTCACCGTCACCGCCACCATCACCGCCGTCGCCACCACCGCCCATTTCCCCAGCCCAGCCAGCCACCCCCCGTTCACCAGTGGCCAGTGGATGCAACAAGTTTAAAGGAAAAGCCAAAGGCCACAACGGAAGCTGCTGGCGCACTGGACGAGATCAAGAACTGAGCGTCCTGCTTGTGCTCTGATTGCTCTGTTTCTCCTTCTTCTCTGCATCTCCTTCTGGCAATAAATTTTTTTTACAATTTTTTTTTGAGTGTCAAACAGTTGTGAACTCGACAGTTGAAAAAAACCTGAAAAGAAACCAAAGGAAAAATCACAAACAATAAAAAAAAAAAAAACAGAGAAGAAAAATGCGAACTACAAACAGAAACCCAACGAAGCAAGCAGCCAACAACAATACCAAGAAGAGTCCACCTTGAACCTGAAGTTTAGAGTTTAGAGTATCGTTACGCAGTTACAATTACAGTTACCTTTTACCAGTTGCAGTTGCAGTTGCACAGTTTACCGTTAAATATCGTTATATCGCCTATAGATCAGCTAACCAGTGAAGAAGAAAATACTAAGAAAAAACATTTGCATTTGTCATTAGTGTTCAGCGTTGTTTTTAAAAACACTTCAGTCTTCAGCCTGAGGTTCCCAATTTTATCGGCTGAATATATATCCCTCTATATAGTCATTAACACACACACATAGACAGACAGACACATGTACAACCTAATGGTGAAAGAAGCCCATCAGAGCCCGAGCGATATACAAAGATTTAAATTTTAAGATTTTACAAACCAATTGGCTTTTAAATGTTAACACTTAAGAGGCAAGAAAACTTTAGAGAAGAAGCAACAAAACCACAAATCACACACTAAACAAGACAACAAGAAATCACAAAAGCAACGCCAAACAGCAGATCCTTCAATAAAATCAAGGAAGTGAAACAACCCACAAGAAGACGAAACCATCAAACGCCAACATGTGAGTAGAAAATCTCTCTTCATATCACTCTAACAACTTTAAAATATCTTAAAAACACCTAAAACTACTTAAATTAAATATAAAATCACTAAGAAAAATATTTATTTATTTTTTAAACCATATAAAATATTTAATTTTATATTTTTATTGAATAAAATGAAATAAAATGTTTGTAGGAAGAATTTCTATAAGAAAACTACGGCCAAAGGCTGAACTGTGGATCAGAGAATTTTTTTTTCAAGTGATTAAGTGAATAAATAAGTAAAATATGACAGCTATATGATCTAGTTGTAGGAGAGTCTGAGCTCCAGGTGTTGGTGTTGCCAGACCGACGGGCAGACCAAAGCAAATCGTTGCTTCTCGAGTTGCTGACCTTTTGGTCTTTAGATTTTCATGATTAAAAAAATTTATTTATTTATTTAATTTATTTATTTATTAATTAATTTATATAAATCAAGTTACCTTAGACAGATAAATTACCAGAGGGCAGACAGAGCTGCTCCCACTCCTGATCCATAGTGCAGCAGTCATCAGTAACTAAATGTAATTAGAATTGACAGCCATTGGGCCATCAATCAAGGAAAAAATATTAATTACTAAACACAGTGAATATAAAATTCCTGAAGCCCCCCCCCGCAACAGTCATTCAGTCATTTAAGTCGCTTGTTAATTGCCAGTGCGTCGTTGTTAAATTGTTTAAGCCATGAACATGGCAGCATGACCAACAGTTAATTGTATCAACTGACAGTAATTAATTTGCATAAATACTAAACTATTTTCGGTCCTTTCGGATCGGTTGGGACATTTTACAGACCTGCAGACCGCATGACAAATGCTAATGGAAATGTATTAAGCAAATTGCATTTGTCGTGTCATGTCGCAGCAGAAACAAGAAAAAATTAAATAATTCAATAAAAAAATTGCCAGCAATGCGAAATATTTAAATACACAGACACACACACACACACGCATATGTTTGTGTGCCAATGTTGATTATAATTATATTGAATGGTCAACCAAAAGTCAATAACAATTTAGCAATGATAATTGCTGGATATGTTTTGGTTATATAAACACACACGCACACACGTATCTAGGCAATTTCATTTAATTAACTATGTTGGTTAAGTTTATAAAGCTTTCAACAATGTCAGCAACAGCAACAGCAGCAGCAACAGCAGCAGCAGCCGAAAAGATAGAAAAAACCAATGAGTTTGTTTCCATATTGCATAACCGTTGGCCACGTTCAATTAAAATATTCGTAGCACACAATCGGGGGCAATTCGGTTGGCTGATTCCCTTTGAAGTCTTCCTCTTTAGCATTGTTCCATTAAAAATTCGTTAATTTTTTTTTGTTTTTTTGTTTTTTCTGTTTGCTGGTCAATTCATAAAACTTTAAACATAATTCAGTCGCTTGGTTGACTGCGATTCCTTTGAAATCAGCTTAAACGAGGCCTCACAACTGACCAAAGGCTGGTTAAAATGAATTTAATTTAATGATTTGCGCTGTGGCTAAATGGTGCATTAATTAATCTCCCTTTGATTAACCGCAATCAATTTTTAATTGACACCTGCAAATTGATTGATATCCTTGACAAACTGCGTACAGTCAGTGAGGCGAGAACGTGAGAATCGCATCCTTGACCACTTGAACTGTTCGACTTCATTAGGCCAAGGGAAATGCAAAATCCCGTCGAAGGGGAAACCAATTGAGATTTGTAGTTGCTGCTATTGCTGCTGTTGCTCCTTGCTGCCCAGGTAAGTACCAATTAGATTTAAGGATAATTGCAATAAATCCCATGAAAATCCCATATTTTCCCATTAAGATTCTCTAGGACAAAGATTTTCCCTGTTGTTCCCTCTATTTACTCTGCTGTGCTGTGGAGTCTATCACTATCTCTTTGCTTTACCATCTTCCCTTTAAAAAAAACCTCTCAGGAAGGGAAAATAATTAATTTTAGCTTGAAATTGTCCCAACTGGGCTTGGGAAAATTCTGTGGCAGGAAAATTTTGTCGGGGCTGTCAAATTCGCTGTTTTTTTCCAACTTTTTTTAAGCAGTCAAAACAGCTTCACATATGTGGGGAAGCAGCAATCGATTCACTTCATCTGCAGATTTAAATTCCCCCAAAATTCAATCAGTAAATGAAAACTTTCAGTGATGAAAACTTTTTCTGTTTTTTAATTTCAAAGTTATACGTAAGCAGCAGAGATTTTTAATAAATTTTTCCCGAGCCACCTACCAAGCTGGCCAAGTGACTGGAGGAGCATTTACACACACCTTGAGCACTTTGGCTTAATTAATTTCCATCCTGACGATTAAGTGAGCGACTGACTGACTGACTGACTGACTGACTGACATGAGTTGCAAATTCATTTGCATAAAGCGTGAGAAATGAGAAACTTGCTCGGCTCGTTTCAACAGTAATTGGCCATCAACATGATTTGATCCTTGGATAGATGAAAGGTGAACTCACACACACACACACATGCATCTCTATATACGTGGATGGCAACTAATCACAGAACCTTTGGCCTGGCTTGCGATAGTGGATAGTGAGACGGACAGACAGACAGACGGGAGAGGGGGTGGCACAAATAATTGCTGATATCAGAGCCAGACAGAGTGACATTGTAGGTCGGAATGGTCGAATGCTTTCAACTCCCAATCAAATGAACATTTCGAGTGACGTTTATATTTAGATGCTGTTTGCACAGTTACGGCCTCGGCCTGACAAAACGCACGCACAAATGGGCCGAACACCTCGGCTCCTGCTCCTGCTCCTGCTCCTGCTGCTGCTGCTGTTGCTGTTGCCCTTTCCACTCCATAATTGAAGGCCTTTGATTGTGTGTGTTCTTCAGTGTGCTGTGCTGTTGTGCTGCTGTATGGGTATTTGGCTAGTTGGGTGTTGCAATAGAGCAAACATTGGGAGTAGCTGGTCCTCGACAATCATTTGTAAAATCAGAGACATTACTCTTCATGCTCCTGCTGCTCCTGTTGCTCATGCTGCTGCTCATGCTGCTGCTCATGCTGCTGCTCCTGCTGCTGCTGCTGCTGTTGCTGGTGACTGTGCATCCTCTTACGCTCATTAGTAGCACATTTGCCAAGTACGTGATTTAGCTACAAATGTACAGAGACTGATGGAGCTGGGTATGCGAGGCGTGGCCATTGACAAAGTTGTCCTGCATGGCAGGCAACGTGGGCTCGACTCGGACTCGGACCGGTAGCAAGTAATGATAACTGTTGATTGTACCAACTGCCTTCTGCTGAGCAAGCAGCGACAGGACAGCCAGCTAGACAGCCAGCCAGCTAGCCAGACAGCCAGTCTTCTGTCTTCGTTTTTATGCCATTAATATGTATGTAGAGATGTCCTGCCTGGGTGTGTCTCTGTGTGTCTGTGTGGGTGTGTGCGCCACTGACACGTTGGGGAATTCCGTTTACCTTGTGTACATATTGGTATACGGGAAGGACCCAGGCCAGGACACATTTGCATTTCGCATTCGGACACATTGCAATTCAACTTTCTATATTCCAGAGACACAGAGAGGCAGCTGCGAGCTTATGCTTATGCTTATGGCCGGATCGCTGGCAGGCAGAGAGCACTTATGGGATAAGCATAAGCACCAGGGTTAAGCATGGCCATGGCGTTTGCCTTTCGCCTGCCACTGTCACTGGCACTAGCACTGGCACTTGCAATGCATTCATAAGTACAAGAGGCCTTCAGTGGCTCGGTGAGCATCTCAATCAGCGTATTGTATTCCAGGTGGCATAAGGAAGGAAATGTGTTTCGTGTTTTGTAAATGAAATTTCCTTAAGCAATTGCAGCCGATGCGACCCGCAGAGGCCGATGAATTAGCCATGAGAGTTGTTCAGCCATTGAATATAGATTTTTCTGCATTTATTCCCCCAAAAAATATAAATTAAAACGGTTTAAAGATATTTTTATAGCCGAGCTGGGTGGCTGCTGGGTTGTTTGCGTAGAAATGCAATTTGTTGCTGTGAATTTTTGCTTTTTGTGTCATTTTTGGTGGCTGGACAACAGTCAACAGTTCGCTTTTAATAACTGTTTCAGGCTTTTGTTGACACGCCTTTAGCAAGCTGGCCGCCAAAAAGTAGACTGCAAAAGCTTTTACTCTCTCTCTCTCACACACAGTTATGTATAACAGCAAAGTATGAGTTTTCACGCCGATTTTGGTTTCATTTGTGTTTTTTTTTTTGTTTTTCGCTGTAACACTTTGTGGGACTTTCGTCTTTGACATTCCATTTTGTTCAAACATGTACACACCCACACAGGCACACACACACACAAACACAGACATCTACATATACATATCGATATGCCCTATTCCTGGTTTGGCTGTTGGTGTTTATTTTCAGCATCGAATCGATAGCATTTTAACGCTTCAGTGCATTTTTGAACACCGAACGCTGAACACTGAACACTGAACACTGAACACTGAACATCCTATATGGGGCCATCGCCTCTCTGTTGCTCTAGAGATGCTACCAACAGCATCATCAGCAACAGCAGCAGCAACAGCATCATCATCATGGGTGGCTAGGTGGCAGCCTCTCGCTGGTGCCATTCAAACCACCCAACCCAAATGATTTATTTATACAACCCCTTAACGTGGTTCATTTACACGTGTTGCTTCATTCCCTCTTGCTGTTGCTCTTGTCTTCTCCCTCTCCCCCTGTTTTCCTCTTGTTTTTATCTCCACCTCCACATAAATATGTAGCCAAGTACACCTGTGTGCTGCACATCGACTGTCTTTCAACTACTCACCGAAAAAAAAAAAAAAAACAAGGAAACAGGACAGAAAAAAAATGGGGCAAGAAAACGGCATCAGGTCTGTGGGTCTGGCCAAGGAGCGGGTAGCAGAGCAATTGGTTGAACCAGGGGAGTGCAGCTTGGTTAGGTTGGGTAGGGCGAATGGCTAATATCGTACTTAAAAACCTCTAATCGGATTCCATAGAATCAACGTGTTGCTGCTGCTCTTTGGTTGCTGGTTGTTGTTTGCTTCATGGCAGCAACTAAGCGGACTCTGTGTCCTCTGTGTGATTGATGGCGTCAAGCATTTTCCACCTAGTTGGAGGAAAAGCCCTAAACAGCCAGCAATTGTTGCTTCAATTCTCATTGAATATCCTTTAAACTGTTGAGGAGATAAGAGAGTACAGAGGGACTCATCAGAGCCGTAAAGTGATCAGCTAGCTGAGCCTCTTTGACTGTAACTGCAACTTGGACCTTCCGGCAATAGCAACAGCCCTTTCGCTGAATTTAAATATTTAATAAAACCATCAACAACTCGCTGACAATCCCAATTAACAATTAAATATAATAAATCCCTGAGAACATCGCATAGATAAAACATTTCATTAAATATTTAAATGAATGAAAGCGCAAGTGTTGCAGGGGAAAAACCGCAACCGCATACAGCTGAGAGAGGGCAGAGAGCAGCCCACATAGAGCATACGCAGGTGGTGGCCACAGGGAAGTTCCACTTTCAGTTCCAGATGAGTTGCGTTGACTGAAGTTGTCGAGATAAAAATATCCACCTGTGTTAACCCTGCTGCTGCTGGTGCTGCTGCTGCTGGTGCTGCTGCTGATGAGTTTATGTCCTGGCAGAGTCCCTGACTTGCTGCAGTTGCTCCAATTTCGTGAATTAAGTCTTAAAGCGTAATTGAGTGAAAATTTCCATTGAAGCATAAGTGTGGCTGTGTGCGTAGTGGTGGCCTGGTGGCCTCTGATGGCCCTGTGTCTGTGTATTTGCGGAAGGGACTGTGTAAATCAAGTTGCCGCGTCCGCTGGCCCTGGCCCTGTGCCCTGCGCCCTCCGCCCGGCCTCTGTGTGTGGGTTGTGCGTCTTGTACGCTCCTTGGTTGGTGCTGTTGCCACCGCACTGTTCTGCTAACGGAAGCTCCAGCATGTGCCGGAAATGTGCCAGCCATTGATCAGTTTGTCAATGCATGTGTGTGTGCGAGTGTGTGTACATGGCATTGTGTAAGGATTTCTTGCCACTTATCGATAGAATTCAGCAAGCAAACATGCTCCGCTGTACTCTGCTCTGCTCTGCTCTGCCCAAGGCGAAAGGATGACACGCGAATGTCGGCAAACACATTTTGCAAGTGAATCAGGAAATTTTTCGCTACACCAGGTCTTGCGAAGGGGGCGTTGGGCGGCCAAGTCCTGAACATGAGCATCAACGCAAAGACAATAAGTGAGGGAACAGAAAAGCAAATCCAAGCATCACAGCCCACCCACCCAACCAAAGAATCCTCTTTTCCAATCACGAGCTGCTGCTTCTACGCTGATTTCATAAGAATAACAAGGAAATGAAAAATATGAAACTTGAATTGATTTCACACACATGCTGGCTGCCAGCACCTTGATTTCCAGCACACAAAAAAAAAATCCTCAATAATGGAAGGAAATTCTTCGACTCCTTTGACTTGCTTAACCTGATAGAAATGCTTTTACTCTACGCAAAGATCTTTGCAAGTCATGCGTTTTGGTTTATCAGTTCTCAGTTTGGACATATTTTACCTTCATTCGATTACAAATAGCCAAATTGACACTTCAGCGCATATCATTCGAGTGGCAGCCCAGAGCATAGCATACTTATCAGCGCCGCGTGGCGATACGTTGCCAGAGCTGAGCGCTTCACCCCCGAAATCCCTGCCAGACAGTGCCTCCGCAAACATCTGAACAACTAAGCAACTAAGTTATGCTAAATTTAACAAACCCCAGGTATCGACTGGCAACCCGACAACGACTTACTGATGCCAACAGGCAAGGCAACAGGCACAAAGGCGGCCAACAGACCAGACAATCAGACATAGAGACCAACAGAGAGACCGACAGAGAGACACATGTGGACCTTGCTTGTCCTATTTGATATTTTGTAGCCTTAGCTCTGCCTCTCACCCTCTTTCTCTCTCTCTCTCTCTCTGTCTCTTCCTCTCCTTGTCTGTCTATCTGTCGCCGTTGCGTTACACTTGCAGCAGGTGGTAGCCCCATTCAGTGGGTGTATTCAAGTGTGCAGCATAGAATTTCCAAGCTGAATGCATGTCAAGAATTGTAAAGGTTGTCCTGCCACACAACAATCCCTGCCTGCCTGCCTGCTTGGCCTGCCTGTCCGCCCATCCACCCACTGTCCGCCATCCTCCAGCTCCAGCACAGCAGCCTATGCAGCAAGGTCGATGGCTGCTTTATATTAGTCTCTAGTTCGCCATGTGGCCACAGTAAATGACAGTCGACACCGACACCGACAACACCGACAACAGCGACGTCAATGCGAAGATGTCGACACTTGACTGGCAAGTCATACACGTCGTATACGTAATCAGAGAGACAGAGAGAGAGAGAGACAAAGGAGCAAGGCGAGGGCAATTAACTACTTGGCTTCAATTAAGTGCGTTGCAGCCATCTTGTCAGACATATTTGGCCAATTTCCATTAAGACAATCCAGCCGCAATCATTTTGAAATTATTAAATCTCTTTCGCCTTCTTCCAACTGGAAAAATATCCAAAAAAAACTTCAGTCAAGTGCTCGACTTGAGTCTGTTATTAGTCGTCGAGTGTTTGGCTGTGGTTAGCCGGGTTTGTCTGTCCGTGTGGCTGGGGCACTTGATGTAATTACAAAATTGCAAAACACGTAGAAAATACAGCAACAGATAAAACAACACAAGCAGCAGTAGCAGCAGGTGGCAGGTGGCAGGTGTGGCAGGTGCTGTCAGCCACAACGACTCGTTGTCCTTGTCAAAAACTGCATTTTAGCTGTGTAAATATTCCCTTTCGGCCAAAGCCTCATCAAGGACTCTTAAAGGTTGAACTGTCTGGGCGTGTGGAGAGGGACTTTCTATTTATTTTAAAGACCCAACATATGCGGTCTCCCTGCCAGGACATGGATTTATGAACAGCATGCAGGTCAGATGACTTTGCAATACTTGGCCAACAGACCCAAGGAGCTCAAGCCATAGGAAAGTTTGCAAGTTTTCGGCTTTCAGTTGCCAGAAATTTCGACAAAGGCTTATTGATATGCGAAGGTCCTGCGCAGGCACATAATTTGCACAGGTATTTGCCGAGCCTTGCTGGCAATTGTAATTAAATCAAGGTGAATCCAGGAGGGCGAAGTGAGGAGACTTTTGAGCAAATTATTTGTCCATTCAGATGGCCTTTTCGAAGGAGATTTCCACAGCATGGGCAATGGGCAAAGGCCAATGATAAATGATTTCCATTATGGACAAGCAACATAAGCCAGAGTGCAAGGACAACAACAGCAGCAGGAGCAGCAGCAGCAGTAGCAGGTTGAACAATGCGAAATATGATTTACAAAAGCGCAGCATTCAATGCCGTCCAGCCAATGACAATTGACAAGAAAAGAGGGAGACAGAGAGAGGGGGGCAAGGCAAAGAGACAGATTAAATGACAGACAATCAGCAATCGCAATCGTAATCGGACGGCAGCGACTGTACCCAGCCAGGACAATACAATTCATATGACAGCGAGCAAAAGTCAACCAGATCGTCTTCTCCTCTGCCCATTTGGCAAATTAATAAACCTTCTCCCGCCCCCCCTGCCGCTCTGCTCTCCTCTCTCTGGTTATTTAAATTTTATTATTTGATTTTGTCGTCGACAGCTCAAAGCCCCAGCAAATACACATTAAACGCAATCAAATTAATGAGCCGAACCCAACCGCCGGCCTCAATCTCGCCCAAAACAAATATTGAAGTTGAGGAAACTTTGTCTCTTAGGCGGCTGCTCCAGTTAGATAAGCTGGAAGGGGAGTGCAGGGGGCAGGGATTAACGCATTATTGCCCTTTTAATTCGATTCAGCGATTCAGTTTGGTGATTTTAAGAAAATTAATTAAATATTTCGATGAGAAGGGACAGCCAATAGCTGAAGCAGGTGGTTTGACGTGTTTCTTAATAGTTATCAATGGTTAGTGGAGCTGCAGGTCCTTATGCCATTCAATAGGATCACGAATTGATGGTAAATTTTGCTTTTTTAATTCCCTCTCTTCTTTGCTGTCCTGCCATCTAAGCACCATTAATTGCTTCTCTACATAGTTAAGCCTTTTTGAATGCCTTTCAGTCTGTTTACCCAGAGCTTAAAGTTAATTGATTCACTGAAGAGACTTCCTAAGTCAACTGACTTTTGTTGCTGGGAATATTGAATAACAGATTCAAGTCAGGGAGGTAAACATACCTCAGACAGCCTTGTTGTCCTCTCAGATAGAACATTTCATAGGCATTCGCTGGTCGCTCGCTGGCTGTATGAATATCATTGGAGGTCAGCGTAACAACAGCTAATAATAACAGAAAAAAACTGGAAAAAAAAGAGGGAAAAACAACAACAATTTTTCCAACTTAAAATTGAAAAGGAAAAAATGTATTTCGAGGTTGAAATTTGTATTAAATTCCTCGCATGCACTGATGGGGGGGTCAGTTGGTTGGTTGCAAATACCAATCCCCTCTCATGTGTGTGTGTGTGTGTGTCCATGTCCACATCCATGCAGATGGGCCCTGTCCATGGTGGGCAGGAGTACGAGCTGCCATAATTATGCAGCGCAGATCTAAAACTCTGAAGGCCGCCCTTTCAAGTTTCGAATGCCAACAGAGGCGCTCAGATGAAATATTTTGATTTAACGCATTTTTGTTGCGCATATTTTCAAGTCGAGTTCGGCTCTGAATTCTTTTCTCTTTGATACGGTTAATGGTACCGCATGGAATGTAGTTGGACATCCTTGTAAATCAATCTAATAAAAACCAGTGGAAGCTGCTACACCGGACACCTTCATATTAAATCATCATCGCCGTTTTGAGAGTCATTGGAGCCCTGTTTATAGGGTAAAGGCAGTTCATCTTGATAGAAATCCTTAGTGTATAGACTCATTCGAGCTGTGATTACGTGTATTTTCATTTTTCATTGTCGACAGCCTCGTATTTTTCCCAGCGACGACAATTGTCCACCAACTACTCCCATCAGCTACTCCCATCTATGTTCAGCCTAAGCTGGCAACTGGCAACTGCTGTTTTGTTATTTCGGTGTCCCATTTCCCCCAAGGGGGCAGCACTTTATTTGTTGTTATCGCTGACAGACGACCTCAGGTTGCAACTGTTCACCTGCCTCGCATATAACCATTTGCTTGATGGGCTGCCTGCAATTCCAGTGCCTGATGGTGGGTCGTGTCAGCCCATCGCATGGCAATGTTATGCAAATATCAAAAGCCAGTCAACCAGTCAGCCAGTCAGTCAGTCAGTCAGCTCTGGCAGCGGCAACAATAATAAGCCGCAGGTTCTGCGGGGGGAGGGAGCAAAAAAGAAAACACAGAAACCAACAGCAAACCAAGCAACCCACGCACATACATCAAAAACTATAGCATAGTTTTCGGCTGCTGTCTCAATGCTGTTCAAGAAAAATGTATTGGAAAATTGTGTTTCACACCAGAATAGAAATTTTGTAAAGAAAAACCTACAGCCTAAGCCAAGGCGTTGGCCTCTGCTTTGCAATGCTAATTAGGAAGGTCAACTAGCAAGTGAAATAAGTTTGGACTCTCTGTGTGGGTGTGGCCAGGGCGGAAAGTGGGGGGGGCAGGCAGGCAAATTAAGCTGCCACAAATTGCGTCACAATTCAAAAGGAGAAGTGACTATGGCAGCTGAAAGGAACTTAATGGCTGGGCGGGATGGAAAGGCAGAGAGATTGATCTGCTTTGGATGGCAAGGAGTCGTCTCCGCCCTGCCAACGGTTTATCAATTTTTATTCCTTCTGCTGCTCCTCTGCTGCTGTTAATGTTGCCGTCGTTGCCGTTGTTGGTGTTTTGTTCTGCTGCTGATTCAATTCGCTTCAATTCATGTTGAAAATCGCGTCAACATAAAAAACAGGCACCGCTGCCGCCCCAGCCCCCAGCTGTTCCTCTGTCCCTGGCCAAACAGGGCTGCTGCAGCCTCCACTCAATCCGCCGAACCGAGCCAAACGAACGACCCTTGACTGTTTAAAGCGAAAAACAGAGACAACAGCTACAGCAGCAGCAGCGGCAGCGGCACTACAGCCAGCCAAAGCCTAAAATGTGAGGTTGTCTGTCCGATTGCCTGCCGCCCTCCTGCCGTCATCGTCCTCCTGCTGCCACTTCCTCTTCAATATCTAGCGGTTGTTGCTGTTGCCAACTTGTATTTTATTTTTCAGTCTGTCCATGAGGCCACACGCACACACACACACACGCACACACACACACACACAGAGACACATATAGACGACAGAGACCTGTGGGTTGTCATATGAAAGGCAAATTTTAATGCCGACATTGACAGGTAACGCCATATGCCCCCCTTGCATACACACATGTGTACGTTACTCTCTGCCTCTGTGTGCGTGTGTGTGTGTGTTTGTGTCAGGCAACGAAGCGCATAAGCCTGGCAAAAGCATTGAGCGGGCTACATTAGAGGATGCTGGCAGCCGGGGTGACACTGTAGCCAGGCACTCAGCCATTGCATGGACGGCAACTGCTGGGCCAATTTGGTTGTGTGTGTGTGTATGTGCCTTTCTCTGTGTGTGTGCGTTGTTATTTTCAGCTTAAGCCGCTTGTCTGTATGTGTTGTATGCAAACATATAGACACACGCAGCAGCAGCAACAGCAGCAGCAGCAGGAAAAAATAAAAATGAAAATAAAAATAAAATAAGAGAAATAAAATAAAATAAAAAAAACGCAGACAAATCGAAATATATTAGTGTTATATATCCCTTGATTTTTTATGGCAGACGAGGCGGGGGGCAGGGGGGCTGCCAGTTTCCCCATTTGTTTTGTGGGCTGTCGGTGTGGTTTTCTCCCATTTTTTTCCAGCTGTTTTCAGTTTGTTTTTTTTTTTTATGTCCTTTTGGCCCAGAATTAACCTGAATGTTGGGGTTTTTCATTTGACGATAGCTGGAAGGCTTTAATCCTTTGATTAGACTCTTAATTTGAGTTGTTTTCTCTCCTTTTGCATTTGCATGGTTTAACGGCACGAGTGTGGGTGGGTGTGTGTGTGTGTGTGCGAGTCTTGAGAGATGACTTTGGGGAATTGACGTTTATATCCAGCGATGAGCCGGGGATTCGTTGGCAGGCAACATGACATCATGGTTGGGGGCGCCACTTACATACGATGGATGAACTTATGGACGCCTTAGTTGCCTTATGTCAGGCTTTACATCACTGATGATGCTGCCATCCATCCAGCCATCCATCCAGCCATCCATCCGCATCTCGAATTCCCTTTGGGCCTCTGAGCTAAGCACCTTTGTGTGAATATTTAAATGGTTTTTTCATGTTACGGCTGCTGCTATCGATTGTCCATTTGGCCATTTTGATTAGCTGCTAAGAGGATTCACCGCCATAGTTGCTGCCCCTGCCCAGGGTCTAAGCAGCCACCCAGCATCCCAGCATATGAAGGTGGCGCTTGAATTTTATCTAGATTTTCTCCTTAAGATTATTCGCCAGCGCCCTTAAGAAGACTATGAAAACAATTGGCCTAATAAATTGAATGCGCAGAATGAAACACTTGAATAATTTGCTCCAAGGCGACAAGCCCCCCCCCCTGCTAGCCAGCTGGGCTATCGATACTCCCCGTATCGTTTCACATCTCGTGTTAATGGCTTCATGTGTAGCCAAGTTTTCGTTGCTGTTGCTGTTGTTGCCGTTGTTTTTCGGCTGCTGCGTAAAGTTGTTTGCATAAATAATTTCCATGAGGCGAGCATCGAGTCAGGAGAAGGGCAGGGATGTGGGTGAAAGGATGCCAGGCACACAGGCTGGCAGCCACGACCCCCATCATCAAAATTAATGATATTTTAATGTAAAAACAATACCAGCCACTTAAGCCACTGGGTGGGTGGGTGTGTGTGTGTCTGCGGAGGGTGTGTGTGTGCATTTAAGCATTTCAATTTGAGGCTCAAAAGTTTCGAAACCGAAAATAACCCAAAGGACTCTGACTACGACTCTATGGCTGACATGACTTGGGTTACAGATTTTGCAGTCTAACATTAGGACAAGTTGGGTTGCCTAATATCACACACACACACACACAGTCACAGGCTGAATCCTAAAATCCTGTTGCCTGCTTTTCTGCTGAAACGGCATTTACCGTCCCTCTGCACTTGACACACGCTGCGTATACGTAACGCCGCGAGCCAATAAAGTAACGAACACGTCTCTGCCTCTGCCGTCGCCTTGACAAACTAACTAGCCCTTATCATTAAAAAAACAACAAAAAAAAAACTAACAAACACACAACACAGCCGCCTACATCACATCCCTATTAATTTAGTTGGCTAAAAGCAAGAAGAAGAAATACAAAAATAGTTAAATGGAAAATCTAGTGGCAGCAACTGGACGCTCCTAACAAGGCAACCAAAATGAAATTATTTTCACATAAAAAAAATTGTGCAGAGAGAAAATAACAATAAACAGAACGTAAAGTACAAATTTCAAGGCTGCTGGTAATTGTTTGCTTCCCCTCTATTTGCTATTGTTGTTGTTGCTTTGCGTGTGTGTGTGCGTGTGTGTGTGTGTGAGTCTTTTGTTGTTGAAAAATTGAAGTTGGCGCTTTGTGTTGCATTATCTCAGTTGGTGTAACGTACTGGCTACGGTTCACCATTCACCATTCACCATCCAGCATTCACTCAGTGCCAGGAAAGTGCCGCCCACTAACGATCCTATCACTCATCCGCCCCGTCGACCAGCATCACAAAAAGCCCAAACAAAACGGAGCGTCGTTAGGGGAATTGCTGGCTGCTTGGTTGCTTCAATTTTTAGTCTTTCCATCTGCAATTGCACTTTGTTGAATAGACAACACAGCGCCAGCATTTATAATAAATTTTCTTTCCTTTAAATCATCAGAGAGGCAGCAGAGTTTATACTTCTCTGGCCACAATGGCAACATTAGAGCAGCTTGCAGTCGAAGAACTCGTTACCTCGTTAGGTAGGCGGAAATATCGAGTTTTGTCAGAGCAGATCAACTGGCTCTGTGTGAGGCCTTCGAATGAATTTTCCAAACGATCTGGCAACCGCAATTGCTAATTGCTTTGAGGACCCCAAGGCAAAATATCTAAACGGCAAACAACTATCGGTATTTACAGTGCCAAAGACTGGAAATAAGATTGCCAGACTGTTGACATAATCCCTGAATGCTTTGACAATGCAACTCAATTAATATACACGATTAATTAACTCGGTATTTTCAATTAAATTGTGTTTTTACTATCATTACACTTGGTGCCCTCCAGCAGCTACACTCCTACCTGAGTCTAGGGTCCTGGATTGTCTGTACAGTGTACACAAGTGTAATTAAATTCTCGTAGCTGCCTCCTACCTACACTGTTGTTGTCTGCTGCTGCTGATGCTGCTTTATTTTTTTTTTTTTGTTCAATTTGTCAACCTTATGGCTTGCAAGCTGGCAGGCGCGCAAAAGTATGCTTTGATTTTCCTCGACGCCAGCAAAATCAAAGCCAAAACCGACAGCAGACAGCAGTCAGCAGTCAGCAGACAGTAGACGGGCGAGTGATATTGACAAGAGCAAGGTGACACAGCAGGGGGAGTGTATGTGTGTGTGTGTGTGTGTCAATAGGCATTAGCACAATGTTGTGCTAAGCTAAGCTCTAAGGACTCGTACGTGCGTGTGTGTGTGTGTTGTGTCATCTTGCTCTCTAGAGATTTCACGCTAATTCAGTTTTGCGCGACTAACAAAATTAATTGCTGACATTTTGCCAATCAGACAAAGCTGCAAAACTTCCCAACTTCCCACACAAACACACAGGCAGGACACCACACACTCCCACTCACACTCACATACATGAACGTGACTTTGATAACTTTTGCCGACCCGACCCACATGACTTTGACATTTGAAGTGGATTTTTATTTATGGCTTTGGCTCCTTGGAAAACGAATCGCATCGCATCGAATGGAATCCTTGTGCCCACAAAATCAAATGCGCATAAATTACATAGCACATAGCAGCCCATAGATATCCTGAATGGGCCTGTCAGGCTGCCCTTTGCCTAATACCATCTAATGCCAATGATTCAATTAGATGTTGATGACCTGCGGCCTGTCTGCTCTAGGGACTCCAATCAGGCGTAAACGATTTATTTGGCTCAAGCTTCTCCAGCTTCTTCAATTTCAATTTTCAATTTCCATATTCGATATTTGCTATTTGCTATTCGATATTTAATTCTTGACACCATCAACTTGAACCCGAACGTAATGCCTGTGAAATCGACTAATTTACGGCTGCTCGCTGGCTGTCTGTCCAGGATAACAGATTAGTGGACGGACGCCTGGTACGTGCACCAATGGCACGTGAACATACACATGCCCAGCTACGTGTGGCCACTGGCTGGTTGTACATCCTGCTGCCACCGCATGCACTCTGGTCTGGTCGAGGACTTGAACACGTGATGCACTTTCTCTCCCCCCACTGTAATTCAAATACACAAATCAGTTGAGGCGAACAAAAGTCTCTAATTAGATGTCAATTGGTCTAAGAGCCGCAGAAGCGTGTTTACCTTGCCCAAGGTATCGTCAACTGATTGATTTTTATACAATTTTCCACAATTTTTACATGCGTAGCGAGAATTTTTGCTTTACGAATTTACAATTTACAAGATGGAATTGAAGTTCTCATCGTACAGCTGAATGTCCATGGTCACCGGATCCTCCACCAGGTAGATACCAAGCGGCGTTCCACTCGAGTCGCGCAGCTCAAGCATGTTGCTGTCCTCATCACCATAGGGGACCCCAATGATCTCGTCATCCCAAAAAGGATCCGAATCGTCTAGCGGTTCCTCCACAGATTCTTCGGACTCTGGCTCCTCGGGCACCTTTTCATCTAGCATTTTCCGATTTTACGATTAGAAACTATCGGGAAAAAAAAAAAAAAAATAATTCCGATTCGTTTTGGAAAAAAAGGAAAATTAAATTACTTAAATGATTCAAGAATTTACAAATATTTCTCAACAATCTACCAACATTTGCGTTCGAACGAAACAAACTAACTGAATAGAAACTGTGAGCATCCAGCTCAGATGCTTTGACAGCTTCAAAGATTTTTTTCAAGGCTACCTTGTGGCTCGATTAACCCTTTTCAGATCAAAGTGTGGCGAAATCCAAAATCCCAAATATCATATTCAAGCTCTTTGCTCCAGGCAGACGGCACGAGCCACTCCGGTCCAAGGTCCTGACTAAATAATAGTTTTTGAAGGGCCAGTAAAATTGCCAGAGCAAAGAGTGGGCCAAGAAGGACGAGCCCTTTTGCCATTGAAATGCTTGTGGGCCATGTCAAAAACAGTTTCCAATTACAAAATACGAACGGTAATTAATTTTTGCTAGCCAGCACAACACAAATGGCCAAATGTGGCCAACGAGAGGTGGTCAAAAGGCTGCCGAAACTCCAGAACAAGAGAAAAGTGTGGAAATAAATTCCCAGAAGACACAGGAGTGGACCTGGCCAAGGGCTTAGCTACTTGTTGAGTCTGCTAAACAACTTGGACTCTATTAGGCTTCACCTTGGACCCCCTTTGATCCCCCATTGACCCCCCTTTGACAGTCAGTGAAACGCAATTAGTTATTTATAAAAATTTATTAATTTTAAGACCAAAACGTTGTTTGTTGCTCAGAATTCACCCAGATACTTGACCCTTCGACTCGCTGTCTAAGCCATGAGTTCCCTTTCGCGTTGACGACGCAGCTTTTCCTTCTCATCCAGGTACAGCAACAGGGAGCTCTTGCTGGGTATTATGATGACCACGGGCAATTCTTCTTTGCATTTCTCCAGGATGTGTATCAAACGCTTGGCGCTCACATAGTCAATCAAAATGATGGGCACATTGGGTCGCTTGTACATGGCCAGGAAAAACTGCTCCAGTTCTGACTGGGTGGTATCTAAAGGGCAGAGAAATCATAGTTAGACGAGGAATTCAAATCCCACAGGGACCCCTGCTTACCACGATCCACCATCAGATAGTTACGGAACTTGTCATAGTGGTAGCCAATGCCAGTCAACAGAAATCCCATTGTTACCTCCTTATAAGGTTGGAGGCTTTATTGATTGAGTGATTTGACGATGAAATGGAAACTCACCACGTCTGCTATGATGCCAAAGCGCAGGGTGGTTATATCCTCGATCATCTCGCCATAGTCAAAGGAGCTGACCGAGCTGCTGCCCTCACTGCTGCTGGTAAATGGTAAATCGTCCATCCTGGCGTATTGAGATCAGTTCTGGGTGTTTCTGGGCAGGAATTTTGTAGTTGACTTTTCGAGTTGTTCAATCAACAACTGCCTGCCTGAAGGTTTTTTCAATGCCAACGTCTTTCTAATAAAAAATTTCATTCAAGCAGCCATAAATTACTAACCAACCCGGCAGGGCTGGCGGTTCCACCTTAGTGGCAACCTTAGGGTAGGTTGCCACCCCGCTCTTACACACACACATCTTTCATTTATTTTTGTGTTTTTTTTTTATTATTTTTTTATCCATTATTCCAATGTTTTTTTATGAGTTTTTAATGAGTTTTCAATAAATGGCAGTTGGTGCCTCTGTTCGCCACCGCTGTGTGACTGCGCCGCAGCTCTTTGGCAAATCTCCCGGCTTAAACTCATAAGCTGGCAGCTGCCGGCGCTACGGCCTCGTCCTGGTCCTGGCCCTGGTCCTGCTCTTCAGTTGGGTGCCAAAATTAGTTTTTTTTTTGTTTTCCTGCTGTTGTTGTAATTTTACATTTATTTTAATTATTGAGTTTGGTCTTTGGCTTTGCCTTTGGCTTTCAGCTACAGCAGCAGCAGCAACAGCAGCAGCCACAGAGATTTAGCTTCGGCTTGGGCTCTGGTTTCCAACAGAATTAAGCCCAAAATGAAAATTCAATTATGACATGAGTTTACATATTTTGTTGCCCTTTTGTTGCCACTATATGTACATGTGGCTCCCCCTGTGCCCCCCCCTGTGTGCGTCGTTCGCAGAGGCTGGCAGGTGTCTGTGTGTGTCTCTGGGCCTTGCTGGCGGCAATTTTTAGAAAATTATTAAGTGCGACTTAGGGAAATTCGTTTACTTGACGTTTTTTTTCTCTTATTTTATTTTTGTTTCATGGATTTTCCTTTTCTCTGTGCGCAGTTGATTGGATTTTCCCGTTTGGTGGCTGCTGGCTGCTGAAATTATGCAAGTTGTCCTGGCAGCACCGCATTGTGCCATTGTTATTTGCCTCTCGAATTGAAATTGAATTAGTTGTGTAAACACCCAACCAGCCAGCCAGCCAGTCAGCCCATCGTAAATGTAATTAATCAAAGTTAATTACGTGTAGAGCAGAGTTGGGTGTGCGTGTGTCCCGTGTCCCGTGTCCCGTGATTAAGCATATTTTACCCACGAATGAATCTATTATGGGGCGACTCCTGCCCTCCGAAGATCGGGACATTTCATCATAAATATATCATATCATTCAAGGATCAATTATTAATTGGCCTGTGGAGTGAAGGCAGCTGCAGGTCCTTTTAATAACCAAATCAATGCCGTTCGAGGCGCCCTTTAATGTCCCCTTAAAGCCTTCTCGTTGCTCCTCTAATCAGCCAGTGTGTGTGGGTGTGTGGGAATTGCCTATAACGCAGCAAATTGATAACGACTTGACAGTCGGATGGCTGCTGATACAATCTAGGGGGTGTGGGGGGGTCAGAAGATACGAATACCCAGGCAGGCAGCGACAGAGACACTTCAATACGCACTGAGAATCCAATCAACCGAAAGCTGACAGAGTTCAACAGTTTTCGACAATCAAAGCAAATGCAAGCAGCCGCCTCCTCTCGCTCTCTCCGTTTCCCTTGACAGGCGACATAAACAAGTTAGCCAAGAATGCCAAGACCAACACCAACACCACCACACACACACACATAGATCCACACAGAACAGAAACAGAACAAAAAGGGAAGGCAACGGAAACAGTTGAGCAGAGTGAAAAGCAAAAGTTGCCAACTGAAAATGAAAGTCGAGATCCAAAAATGGATTTGGCAGCCTACGCGAACCCAACTCTCTGCCCACCAAGGGGAAGGGGGTAAGGGGTTAATACAATGTGTTGTAATTGTAGATGTTGCCGCTGCTACGGCTTGACAGAGACAGAGAGAGAGAGAGAAAAAAGCATAAAAAAAAACGCAAACAGCATGAACACGTTGCATACTTTTGTGGGACAGGAAGCAGCCTCTCTCTCTCTCGCTCTTGCTAGCTCGTCTGGCAATTTGTGGTGGAGGCTGGTATGTGCGTATGTGAATGTGGATGAGGGGAAACAAACAGACACACAGACAGTCAGACAGACAGACAGAGAGAAACTGAAACAGCACAAAAGACAGCGGGTCGTGGAAAATTATTATGTTCAAAGTGAATATTATGTTAACCATAACAAGGGTCGTTGAGCACACACTGGCACACTGACACACACAGCTACCCACAGAGATGTGTGGGGCAAACGAATTCAACAGTTTTTAATGCGATTTATATGGCTTCTGGGTATTTGTAGTTGCTTTTTAATGGCATCTTAGGAAATCTCTGAAGAAACATGCGGTACAATGTCAACGCTCATATGGCAACCAGCGTTGTCCTTGTTGTGTTTTGCCATTTAGCTGCTGCCTTCCCACTCCCCTTCCCACTATACACAAGTGTATTCATGTTGTTACTTGTCTCTGACATTAATTGCCGTTAATATTTGAGCGTAAAAAGTATTTAAATTAAATGGCGGCTGATGTTTTATTTATTCACTGGGCTTCCCACCTTCTTGCCTGCTTGGTAGAGAGATTTTCCTTGGAAATTTCACACAACATTAACTAGAATTTTGTTTTTCAATAAACCAGACAAATAAATACTTGATTAATTGAGTGATAGGCAAGGCACAGGGCCGGGATAGCAGGCGAAACATGAGCTCAATTAGCCAGAACATCCTTGGCTTAGGCTCCTCAGTGCTGCACTTGATAAGCTTTGTGCCCACAAAACGATAGAAATTCAGTCCAGAAAGCATTTTCTCTACCTCAGCATCTGGTAGCCTGTCCTGTTGCCTGCTTTTGGGCTCCTAGCCTAGTCCTTTTTGCCGTTTATTGAACGATTTTACGATGACTGAAAGCTTAATAGTCAC
Organism: Collessia kirishimana; assembly: GCA_035078785.1. NCBI lineage: Eukaryota > Metazoa > Arthropoda > Insecta > Diptera > Drosophilidae > Collessia > Collessia kirishimana. Next base: position 40,359 of record JAWNPV010000002.1, read on the forward strand.
TCCTGAGCGGAGGCCCATTAAAACTTTTAAGCCCTCTCAGCCTCGATGAAGTCATTATATCGATATGTGTGCGGGGAGGGGGGCGTTGTTTTGCTGATGAGTTGCAGGACTCCATGGTCTACGTTTCACCCCTTGATTTGACAACAGCTTGGTTAAGCTGCTTCCATAAGGGTTTATTTCCTAATGGAGTTGGAAACTCTCAACACTCGCAAGTGTCACAGTAAACGTCTTTGGTCTGTTCTTATCCTGCGAATTGGCTACTTAAAAGTTACACCAAAAGGTGTGTCAAGGATCACAAATGTATAGAGACGTCAAGAAGAATCAACAGAGATTATTTAAAAAATTTATTTTCACCATTTCGCTTAGCTTAAGCTAATTGGCTGAGCTGTGAAAGCAGTTGATGCCAGATAACATCTGTGTGGGTGGCTTCCTGGCTGCCAAATGCAAACGCAGCCTTGTAATCGTCCTGCAGATAAATGAATTACATTTACCGGTTAAATCATTTATCTTAAGCTCTGGTTAACAACTTTTACACACCCAGCATTATCGATTGTCTCGCTGAGTGTGGCCAACAGCCTGCAGCCTTTGTCTTTGCCCCTTGCAGTGTCCTTGCATCCTCTGGCGGACAGTGCAGCTTTAATAAGAGCAGCGTAATCCTGTCAAAAACCATTAATCACTTTCGCACACCTAAAAACAAAGTGGTGAGACGTGAGCGAGGACAGTTGTTGGCTGCTGGCTGCTGGCAGGCAGAGCACATGGGTCGTATGCTTGATATCATTGTTGTTGAACTGCGGTTGGCAACTGTTTGCCATTTAGCCGGGCTGCGTGCTCTGGCTTTTAATTATTGATTCCGCCATTGAGGTGATTAATATTTTCGAGCCCAATGAGACGCAGCCAGAGAAGCCAAAGCCAGAGCTGAAGCCTGAAGTTCAGAAGCAGATGAAAGCAGCAGCAGCAGGGCCAAAGGAGGATGCGGGCAGAAAAGCAACGTAAATGAAAACAAGGACCCCAGAGCGCCTGCCGTTGATTGTTTTTATTTTGCTCCAATAATTGCATTTCCTTGTTACGCACATTATGTCCATTTGTTGCTCTCTGTGTGTGTGTGTGTGTGAGCGTCTGTGTGAGCCAGAGCCAGAGTGTGTGCCTGTGTCTATGGGTTCAAGCATTATCAGTTGGTGGACCCACAGGAGGTAGCTGGGTGGCAGTGGGCAGGCAAAAAGCCAGCAAGGACGCTGTGTATGCCAAGGGGCGAGAGGCAGACACAGTGGCCACAATTCGATTTGTTAATTGTTCAACATTTAAGCAGAAGCAGCCCCTGGCGGCTCTGAGCTCCGCAACTGCGCAGCACGACACACAGCTGGGGCCAGACGATGCCCAGAAGCAGGGCAGGGCAGGCAGCGTTAGAGGTTGACAAAGTTCCATTTTTGTTAATCAAAACCAGCCGGGCGGCAACCAACCAACCAACCAACTCTTTGGCACAAAAGTTTCCATTCGACCTGCCGCCGACACCGAACCACAAAGCAAACAATAAAAAAGGGAAAAAAAAAACCAATTAAAAGTCGCAAATGAGCAGCAAAATGTTGAACAATTTTCGCTGGACAACTAATGAATCCACAGACCCAAACAGCTGCCAACTGCAATGATCCATCAAGAGCCTCCCAAAAAGTAGGCAACGATTTGCGCTGCGCTCAAGTGAGCGTAAGTAGGCGACCGTAAGTAGGTGAAAGCGACAGCAAATGTAATCCACACCAAAGGCAAATTACTTTCGCCCTGTATATGAGTGGCTGGCAGGTCCAGGGAGGAGCATCAATCTTCTTCCATCATTGTCATCAGCGTCCAATGATTACGATGACGAAACAAGAGAGCGGATGGCATCGCTGCCATCACTCACAGCCACCAACTGCTGGGCTCCACACCGGAGCCAGAGGAGACACAACAACAACAACAAAAATTAACCAAAAATATCATCATAATTTTTGAAAGCGAAACGATGCGAATGTGTTTGGCAAATACAATTTTCCTGTTTCCTGTTTCCTGCTTTCCTGCTGCTGCTGCTGCCTCCCCTGATACACATTTTTCCTTTCTGTATTTTTTCTGTCTTTGTGTTGTGCTTTGTATGTCGGCGGTTGCGGTTGTGGTTATTCAAAATAAATTAATTATTTATTTGCATTAACATCAATATTAATTTATTTCTTTTTGCCCCCCAAACAAGTCCTGACGTTGCTCGCTGGCTGCGTAGCTGTGTGTGGCTGTGTCAACTGCTGGGAGGGATGGAAGACAAGAGTTCAAGCTAAAAATAAAAGTCATTGAAACATTTCTTGCCATGTCAGCCACCTTTAAAGGCAGCCCCACAAATTTTATTCAAATTAGACCTTAAAAAAATTTTAGAAAAACCAGAAAAAAAGTGTTTCAAAAGGGCAGACGACACTGTAAATATTAAGGTCAAAGGACATCACATTTAACTGCAGCAAAATCATCGTTAAGGTGATCAGTTTAAAGCCAGCAAGGGCAGCGAGCACTTGTGGGTGTTCTCTGTTGAAAGGACCTTTTCCTTTGCAGCAAAGTTTTTTTTTTTTTAATTGCACTTGACCAGAGCAGAATTACCTTGGTCCTTGGCAACCAGTTGGCAATTCTATTGGAATGAAAACCAACAATGACGAGGACTTTCTAACCGAATCCTGGCCAGACAAATAAGCGTTTGTTGGGCCTTTTGGTTGGTTGACATATCGCACGACTCGATAGTTTCCAACCAACACGTTGTCTGCGTAACAAAAAAACTGGAGGGAGAGAGAGAGGGACAGGGGGGGCAGAAAAAAGCGTAAATCTAATGCAATAATTCACTTTAGCTCTTCCCTGGCTGCATAAGCAAATTGAAAAAGTTTCTCCGCACAACTTTCACTTTACATTTCTCTGTTTTTTCTTCTTCTGCTTCTTCTTTCATTTCTCCTTCATGTTTGGCGAATTTTACTTTTATTTACGATCCCTTTCCCTGCTTCCTTGCTGGCGTTTTTTTTCTTTCCTTTTTTATTTTTTTTGTTTTTTGGCTTTAGCTGAATTCCGTTTCATTTCCGTTTTTGGCCCCAAAAATGCTTAAGGCGACCACAAAGACAGATGGACAGACGATACGATATGCAGTGGGTATGTGTGAGTGCGTGTGTGTGTGTGTGTGTGTTTGCTGAAAAACTTTTATTTGACCAGTTTGTTGGAAAAAGTTCTCTTACAGGCACTTTGAAGTGTGTTTAGTTTGAATAAACCACAAAGTGAAAGGAGAAACCGCAAAGCAACAGATGTTGAATGTGATGGACTCGGTAAATATTCTCTGCTCTTCATAGAAAACCGTTATAGCAGGACACAACGAGTGGACAAATGAATAAACCCAACGTATTAGGCAATCAGTCATTTCATTATCTGTAAACCGCAGATACAAAAGTTCTGTTGCCTCCAGAGCTATTTAAATGCTTTGTCTGTGGTCCTTGGTGGCTTGACCTGAGCTCATATACCCTTGCAGCTCATTGAAGAAGAAAGCAAACATCATACAGTTGGACAGGTGAATTTGGCAAAACAATAATTTTGTGTTGCCTATCGTCTCTGTATAATGAATTCCTAATGCATCTGCGACAAAATATTCAGCTGACAGGAGCTTAGAGAAAAGTTAACCAAGAAGTTGATGGCACACAGGTGTGTTCTACCAACCATTGTCCTGTCCTTGTCCTGGTCCTTTCACCGTATAACAATTCCTTAAAGATAAAATAAACTTTTATAATTAAACTTGACAAATTTGCCGACCGCCCCGCTGCATTCGACTCGTCTTCGACTCACCTGTCCAGAGGACCCCAACAGACAAAAATCCAATTTCGTCTCGAGTTTCCATGCTGAACTCATTGAGCAACTTGTGAAGCATCTTGGCGGCCACAGTCCACCAAGTTCAACACAAACAACAACAGAAACAGATGAGGAAAACTCTGGATTTATGGAATCCAGAGCAAATGCTCTCATTATGCCTATGGAGTCGTCGGCTTGATTACATTTTACCTCCGCCCTCCCTCAAACTGTCTGCCTGGGGTGGCTGGAACCGTCAAAACTGCATTTCGGTTTCAGCTAATTGAATTGTTTGACCAACATGACCAACAGCAGCTCCGATCAGTCCAGGCATGAATTTTGAACAGACCCTGGAGCCTCAGAGGCCAATCCCTGGTGATGGCCACACACCAGGGAAAAACCAAAAACCAGGGAAAAAAAAGCACGAAAAGTAAAAATCGCCGGCAGCCACGCACCTTTGTGGGTCACTCACCAGAGCTATATGGATGTATCTGTGTGTGTGTGTGTGTGAGTGGCTGTGTGTGTGTGGCTGTGTGTTATTTTGAATTTTGTTTACGCTTGAGCTTAAGCAACCCCAGGGCCAACCTTGAGTCGCTGCCAAAAGCTTCCCTCGGCAGAATTTCAACGAACTTGCAACTCCCTCGCACCCCCACCGCTCGGCCATGTTTCTATCAAATTTCAATTTGTTGAATTTTCCTATACACACATGTGTGTGTGTGTGTGTGTGTGCGGTGTGTGTTTCCTTTTTTTTCCCCCTGTATTCTTCCTGTTTAATCCTCAACAAGGGTGGCTGCCAGAAATTATAGAAAAATGGCTGAAAGGAAGCTTTTATGACTTTGATATACTCTATTGTTGGTTCGTTAAGACGATGACGCTGCCTCTCTCTGTGTGCCAGCTGAGCTCCATTGTGTGTTCACCTGTCCAACGTAGCCAATTCAAAGACAATCAGACAGCCTAGTCGATGGGCTTTGTCTGCCGAACAGTTTGCCATGAAAAACCAGCAGAAATTTCTTCATTTTAAATAAATTGCCTTCAAGTCCGTCAAGATCAAGCGCAGCTAAAACCCAGGGTCTGGCCATGGCCCTTGGTTGCCTCTTTTTATTGGGGGGGAACAAGGAGGAGGTGGAGAAGCCGAGGCCGAACTGGGCTGCCACATAATTAAGCCGCGTTTCAAACTTCAACGAAAGCCCACAAAAGCCAACCGGAGAGTTGGCCGTAATTAGAAATCTACAAATACACAGACGCACTGACACACTGACACACTGCCATACTAACACACACACACACACACGCACACATACAGCTACAGGTATTTATGGTCTTCGTGTCTGTCTTTTTCGCCCTTCGACTCAGGCAAGGCAACGAGAAGATGGCGGCTTTCAATGAGATTTGCGGCCTTTTTAATTGCCGCATGCCGAAAAGTATGCTGCATAAAAAATATTTTTATACATAATTAATTACCTCAACGCTCTTTATGGTAAACGGGGTGGGCAGGAAGTGGCAACGGCAGCGGTAACGGTAACGGTAACGGCAACAATAATGGCAGCGGTAACAGTAACTAGGCAGACCGGCAGGCTTAAATGCCCTTTAAATCTGGCAAACAGTTCTTTGGGTGGCTCGTAGCTCCACCTCCACCTTACGACATCCTGCCATTTCCCCCGTCCCCCAGTTGCCATTGATGCTGTCATCATGCCATGGCTACGCGGGTGTGTGTGTGTGTGTGTGTGTGTGTGTGTGTGGGGAAGCTTTGTTTGCCAAAGTTTTTACTATGGCGATTGCCACTGCCATTGCGTTGTGCTATTTTGTCGACTATTTTCTCCCTTCTGTTTCTGTTTGCTGAGCTGGCAACTCTGCTCATCACTGTCTATGTGTGTGTGTGTGTGTGTGTGCGTGTGTGTGCGTTATGCGATACTAATTACCGGACAGCCATTGAGCCAGGCATCGTGCCATTCAGTCCTCGCAACAGGCAACAGGATAAGCAACAGACAGAGCAACAGCAACAGCAGCAGCAACAGCAACAGCTCGAGCATTTGATGTACGGAAAGTTATGGCTTCCAACGTTTAAGCCGCATTAAAATACGGATTTTGCTTACATTTATACTCATTACTTGGCCGCCTCCTGGTCCCCCCCTTTCCCCCTCGACCAGGCCATGTCCTTGTGCCGTAAGCAACACGTTTCGCCAGCTAATTCATTTGCGTTTACCGCATTTGTGATGACAGTTGCCCATGTGGCTGGGGGCCACACTGCTGGTCATTTCACTAGAAACATTTCGCCCAACTGCCAGCCGACAGACTCTACAAACCGCAGTTGTTTCCAGCCAGATGGCCGCCACTGTAATGAGCTGCTGGGCATCTGCCGAAAATGTTCAAGGCGCGTGGACAACATTGAATTTCCGCTTGTGTTGATCAACTTTCTTCTCCCCGTCTGTGTCTCACCTGCCGTCACTTGGCCTATTTCCGCTGGCGCCTTTGTAAGCCATCGATTCCACCTGCCCAGATGGCCACCTGCACCTAACACCCGCCGATATAAACATGTCCGTATGGCTGCAGATACTAATTGGTTTGTTAGCGGATTTCAAAGTCCGCACGACTCCTTGGCTCGTCAGACGAGTCTCCCAGTCTCCCAGTCTCCAGCTTCAGCTCCAGCCAGCTGCCCACTGTCATCTACAATTCAGAGTTTAATTTGCTACGCTTTCATCCATTTATTTATTTATGAACATTATGAACAGGCAGGCTGGCTGGCTGGCAGGCAGGCAGGCTACTTCCTTATTGATTGCCATTCACCGCCGAGTGAGCGCTGTTTGCTTTTGTGCCGCCCTCTCCACTCCAATCCTCCGTCTGCGTTTGTTTTTTTGTTTTTTAAGTCCTTTACGGTTGGATTTTGTCTTGTTTCAGTTTGACATGTTCATGTTGCCGTTGCTTAACCGCATTGCCAACTGACAGGCCAGACAGACACGAGCGTGGCGGTAATTTTATTACGGCCTCCTTGTCTGCTTCGAGTGGTTTGTCATCCACTCCACTGACTGCCTGGGGCAGCTGCTTCTCTAGAGCAACAGGCGAAATCGTGTCCCATTAAAGTTTCTCCTCCGCCCTCGCTCTGCTGGCTACACCAATCAACCGACTCAGGATAACTCCACCAAGCCAGGACAGACTGACAGAGTGACAGAGTGATGGCTGCGTTGACGGCTAGACATAGTTTTATGGGAGTCAACTTCACAGGAATCGCCATCAAAAGTTGCGCTCATTATTATGAGAGTTATAAAAGTCCATAAGCCATAGGGATAATGGCAAAGGACGCGGCAGGGAGTTGTGTTAATAACCAACGGCGAAGTTAATACTCATATGAGTCCTTAAACAGGAGGGAGGAGAGAGAGGGGTTATAGCTTGGGGGGCTTTAAAAATTTTAGAATTATAGACACACAGAAGGCAGCAGCAACTGGCCCTCGAGTCCTGACTAATTAGCGTTTAGATCCATCAGTTCGGACCACAAATTGAGTTCAATTAGACGACCACAGCAAGCCAACAAACCCAAAAATAAAATAAAAAATCCGTTTGACTCTGCAGCCAGCCGTGGCAGCCTCTAGCAGAGGCAACAAGTGGCTAAAAGGCAAGCAAACAAATGCAAATGGCCGGGTTAATAAGCCAGAAAACTGTGGCCCCAACGACCAACATTAACTTGAATGGAAAGCAATGAAAATCAAAATGGAAACACAAAATCGCTGCCATCGTGGCCAGTGGAATCAGCTCCGGCAAAAAAAGTCCCAAAACAATTAAAGAATCGCTGGGTTCATTAAAGTTTGCAGTCGACGATTTGCAGCAATTGAAATTGAAAGCGGACAGCCGCAGGAAATTCCATAATAAGTCGTCATGTCAGCCAGCAAATTTGATTATTAAAGCGACCCGCAACCCGCAGCCCGCAGCCCGCAGCCTAAAGAGCGAAAATGAAAACATTTTTGGGTCGCAGTTTCACAAATTGGCAGCGAATTTCCCATGTCATTGGTCTAGCAGGACAAAAACAAAAAAAAACAACAGGACGAAGGCCGTCAACAATTTCAATTAATTAAAAATTACATTTATGGCCAACGTGGCAGGACACAGAAATGATGGGGAAAATGCCAATCGACCATCGGCCAGGCAACTTTAAACTTCTCTGACGCGTTAACAACTGTCAGGCGAAAATAAAGTTGTCAATCGCTTTGGCTTTAAGTGTATTGAGGAGCGGGCAGGACACGTCTCCTTGCTTTATGCGTCAACTATAAAAAACTGAGATCGTTACGAGGGAAAAAATGACACATAAAAGCCTCCAGGACTCTCCGCCTCCCCCCCCAAGCCGTCAACAGGCGCTGACAGAGGTCGTTCATTAATTGCTGCCGCCCGGAAAGATATTAAACGAGCGCACGCACACACACACATACATGCAGGACGCGTATGTTTAAGGATGAACATAAAATTTGATGCTGCAACAACTCGAACTCACAGCAAATAATTGCTTGGCCAACAACCTGAATGCCAGCCACTTGGCAGGTCCCCACCAAGCAGCCACCCACCAGGTTGTTATTAAAAACTGCCCCTTCACGTGGACACCACCAGCAACACCACCTACCACAGCAACAGCAGCAGGATGAGCAGCAGCAGCGGTGGCAGCGTTGGCAGCTTCCGCAGTTAAGCGAAAAGGCGCGTGGCAGGCAGAGGCATTAACCCGTCATGGATATAGCAGCTTCAATAATATAACAGGAAACACTGAGGGCAACAAAAAACATTTTATCCTTGTGTGCAGCATGAAGCTGCCCTGGTTAGATATTCATTTGCTTATTCAATGCTTAGGAAGCCTTTGAAATCCTTGAAAACTAAATGAAACGCTTACAGCTTAACAGGCGCAGGATAAAAGCAACAGTTGAGCAGCCACATCAAGGAGTTGGAAAACCTGCCTCATTCACCTGTCAAAACTCCATCAAAAAGGGATTTTTGTGCCATCGATGATGCTATCTTTCTACCTATCAAACGGTCCACATTGGCTGGCTGTTGATCATTAATTAATCGCTTCAAAGTCTCATTTGCCGATCATCATTAATCGATAACCTTCAGCTGGAATAAGCAAAGCTATAGTAATCCGATTTAAACAGGCAAAATATATAGAATTTTCCCAGCCACTGTACATAAATATTTGTTTAATAAACAACGCAGCAGCGGCTCAGGACTCTGGCAGACACGCGTGGCCAGCAAAACAGGATTTTCATATCGTTTAAGCATTTCCTTCCGTTTCGACTGATTTGTTCGTTTGTCGTTTCCTGTTGTTATTGTTTCTGGATTTTATTTTTTCCCTCAGACTTTTATTGTTTTGTGTTTCGTAGTTAATTTAATGTTTCCTGGTTTTTTATTTTTTATTTTAACACAAGAAAAAGGCAGCTGAGCTGTCTGAATTTATTGGAGAAATAAATATTTCATTATTCTAAGCATTGCAAAGCTGATTTTGCTGGTTAAGTTCTTTGGCAGGCAATTTGCCTTGAGAGGCATCAGCATCATCATCATCATCGCCAGCAGCCCTAAGATAGTTGTTGATAACTAATCCTCTTAGCCCGGCCCTGGCATTTGCATCTCTCTGCACAGTGTGGCGCCCTCTGTGCGCCTCCTTAATGGCTCAGGCGTCCTCCAGCTGCAGCTGCAGCTGCATTATGATTTAAAGCATTAATAACTAAATCATTAGCATAATGCCCAGCTCTGCTCTGCTCTGCTGTGGCTGTTTAATATGCCGGCAATTAATTTCTTCCGGTTTGAATAGATTTATTTGACTTCTTGTGCCCGGACTGGCTGCTGCCTGCTGCTTGCAACTGCTTCCCACTAATTATATAAAGCAATTTGTCGGTCCAACACGGAGCCAAGTTTCTCCAACTAGTTTTACTGATAGGAACTTTCCATTTGGGTATTTTTATTAAACAAAAAAAAACACTGGATTAAGAAATGTTGGCTGCCACAGTTTGTTATGAGAAATGTTTTCCAATTTGCCTGGAAAATTCCTTAAATATCCTTTCGGTAACAACAGTCTGATGCCGCATCGCAAAGGGTAATTGGCAGCCAGTTGGCAGCCCTTGTGATTGTTTTTCGTTTATTTTCAGATTTTCATAAATTTTCTGCAATTTTATCAATTGAAAAAGGGTTTTTCCTGCTTGAAAGGCTTTCAATTTGGCCAGGATAAGCAGTTCAGAGTCCGCTTCTTGGTCGAAAGTTTCTGGTTTTTCAATTGAAATTATTTCTACCATTTCAGCTTTTCCATTGTGGAGTTCCAAAAAGATTTCTATACCCTTCTGAGAGTCAAACAGTTGCTGTTTATTAAAAATTTCTCTATTGTATGGTTGAACCAGGCGGAGCTTGGATATCCTTTGAAGTATTCAAGTGGCTCTGAGCTTTTCTCACTCATTTTTGAGCTGCTGCAATGCAGCTTAGGCAAGAGGCAGGAAAATCCAGATATTTTTCCCAACCTCCTGGTAATTATCCTCGCCGTTGCTCCTAATTGCCTTAATGTGGAGTCCTTCAGGCTTCCTAGGCGGTCGTTTACCATATTGCCAGCGCTAAATATAGATTTTCAATTTATTAGCAACTTTCTGATACTTTTTACACCGCTTGTATTTAATCTCTGTACTTGAAATTTTCCTTGGGGGACCCCCCACCGCCTCTCATAATTCCCCAACCCGTTGCGAGTTGTTTAGCTGAGTTTCCTTGAAGCGTTCACTACTCTACTGGTTGCCAAGGGAAGCGGGAAGGGCGAAACACTTGAAGTTTCTATTTTAAACACTTGAAAATAATTTGAATTTAGAGGGAAATGTTGTCAGTTGTTCCTGCTCCTCCTTCTGCTCCTTTCTTCGTTCATGGCTCTAGGATTGTTGGCTAATCGCAAACTGTGGCCAACATGATGCTGTTGCTGCTGTTGCTCCTGCTGCTGTTGCTGTTGCCAACAACAATGGCAACGGCAACAGCAAATTGTATCCAGAGACGGAAAACGTAAATTTGCGTTTTGAATATTAAGCGACTTTTCATTAGAAACAGTGCTGAGCACACACACACACACACAGCCAACACACACACAGTGGCAGGCGTGTACAAGGACCTTCGTTGAATTGTGTTGTTGATGGGCAGCCGACAGGGCGAGTGAGTGAGTGGGTGAGTGAGTGAGTGGTGAGGCCGGTCGGCCTTTGATTCAGATTTCGGATTGAGTTTGAAGTGGCAGACTGAGCATTCAAGTAGCCGCTGGCCCATTGACGGCCCGAGCTCCATTTGGATTCGAGTGGGGACGACCGTTGGTCTGACGTTTATAAAGGCAGCCACCCATCCACCCAGCCAGCCAGCCAGCCAGGGTGAGACACAATGCAAAAAGTGTGTCACGCATAGATAGAGATGTGAGTCTCGTGGAATAGAAGCAGCTGAGGCAAGACCAACTGACAACTGACAGCTGCCAAACAATAAAGGAGCCATGCGAAAGCCATGTGAATGCATTTTAATGACCGTAAGGCCTTGGCTTGGAGGTTAGAGAGGGAACAATGGTGGTGCCGGCCATGTGGTTATGGGGGCTACAGCAGCATCCAGCTGAAGGAGCCATGTTGGTGGCAATTACTGAGCGCAGGATTCAGTTTTCTCGCTGCTTTAGCACTTTTTTTTGTTGTCTCGTACGTGGAAAGCCATTTGACTGCTGTGCAGATGCAGATAAGACCGTCGTAAAAGGAAATGTTGCAGGGATGGGGAGAGGCAGAGGACAAAAACAGGAGCAGTGGAACAAGCGACATTAAATCGTTTTACTTTTGTCTTTTCTGTTGCTGCTGCTGCTGCTGCTGCTGCTCTTCCTATTCACATGACAAAGTTTAACGGGACTTTCGAATTGTAAATGCCAGGACAGATAGAAGGACAAGGAAAATACAGACAGAAATAGAAGCAAACAAAGTTGAAAGTAAGTAAGACGCAGGACACGAAATCAGCAAAAAGTCAACAGAAAAGTTGGCAAACAAAGACTCGCAAGTGAGAGGATTAAACAAGGCAGCCAAACAGGATGTTTTCAGCTGCAGGAGATGCATTTACCGTCTGACAGTCCAAGTGAAATAGGTCTAGACAAGTGGACAGACACTTGTCAAGTGTCGAAAATATATTGAAGGAGACAGAGAGGGGGAAGCAGAAACTGTTTAAGGGCGACATAGATCCTTGACACACCTACTCTGGCGAGTGGGGTTAAGTGGAAGCAGCAATCAGACATTCAACCAACAGAAAGTGAATTTATTTTCACTTTTTGTTTGATTTTCCCATCATTATACCAACGCTGATGTTGCCATCTATCTATGGGGATAGGAAGCCTGTGTCGCCTCGCGTTCTCATCATTAGCAAATGTCCATCAATTAGCTGAACACAAGTCCTTTGGCAGCGCAACTCTATTCCCCTTACCAAGAGAACCAAGGGATGGCAACTGGGTTGATGAAATATGAAGATTGTTGTTTGCTTTTTGAGTCCTGAAAACTTTTGGCTTGCGGCAAACATTTGTCGTCGTCATCATTAGCATGACGATGATGATTGCCATCTGGAGATTTATTTACATTTACATTTAACCAGAAACCGAATGGGAAACACATTTTCCTGGCAGTTGGACACATGAAACTTTTGTCGCGAACAACGCAAATGATTTCTCCATGGCATCGTCCTGGTTACCCCCCTCCCGCCAGGATCTGTCAACACAGTTCGTTGCCACATGTTTGTATTTATTAATTATGATGATAATGTTAATGATAATTAACTTGTCTTGACTGAGCAGCTCCAAGGAGCATGAAAATTTTGAATCAAACAGTTGTCGTTGCTGTCTTGCTGCCATGAAATGATTTTTTCTCTCCTCTCGTTGCTTTCTATTTGAATATTTGATGCGTATCCCCCTCTGGTCTTTGATGTGTCCTGTTCCCTAGTTAATTAGATTGCAGCTTTATTAATTTGCCAGAACAGAGTCCAGGATCCTTCCCCAGCCTCATCCTCATCCTCTCAGGGCATCAGCATATTCATATTTCCAGCTCAGCTCAGCAAGGCTCGACTCCTCTGACTGTCTGTCTGTCAGTGTTGGGTTTACTTTGCCTTCTATGCAAATCAAGTCTAAATAACTTAAGGCAACTGGCGTTGAGCGATGAGAAATAATTAAAATACGGCTGGCAAAGTCGAAAAAAACAACAAACGCAAAAGCAACAGCAAAAACGAAAGCGAAAGCCAACAAAAATAAAAAACACGAAAAATAAATAGAAAAAAAAATGCAAGAAAACACGCAAAATAAATTGATAAATATGCAAATTTAATAGACTCGCAAAGCTATTTGCATAAATCTTTTCACAACGAACGAGCGAAATAAATACAATTTTGCCAAATGCCGACAGCAGCAAGGACACGCCAGCTCGACTGTGAAATATGCCTGGTGTAAGTCGGTAAATTTCATTTGCGGAGCAAACAAAAGGGTTCGCTTCCCCACCACCCCCCTCCCCATTGTACAGAGCCCTGCAGGATGCCTGCAAGTGCACATAGGATACTCAATAGTGTTCCTAGGATCAAGTCAAGACCATTTGTCATGGGTTACTGCTGTTGACCAAAGGATTTGAATATTTTTTACAGGACAATCCAATAGGTCAAGCGGGAAAAGGCTGCCAGGCAGTCAACTGTCCACTGTAGGAGTTTTCAATGCCTTGAATCGAACTAATTAATATAAAAAAACTCAAATTTTATCAACAGTTTCCTTGGCTAAGGCTTAAAGGTCCTTTAAATGCCCCTTAAGTGGTTATTAACTGTTAGCTTTAAATGGCCATCGACGCCTGAGTGGCAACTAGACTTGCATGCGGTTATACAAACATCAACACAGATGCATACACACAGCTACAGCTACATTGCCAGCTTGTCAACTGACAGGACAATTGTGTAAAAGCAAAACAAAAAGGGAAAAAAAAGCAGAAAAAACATGAAGATTTGTTACAGTTAACCGCCCCTCTGGTGGCTTCTCGTTCAGCAACCAAAAACCACCTCAGCTGCACACACAATCGCACTCATCTATCTGTGTTCATCCTTTTTCCCACTGTGACTGTGTGGGTGTGTGTGTGTGTGTGTGTGTGTGTGTGTGTGTGCCTTATCTGTACGGTGTTTATTTATGTGAACATTATTTGTATACACGACTGCCTTTTGCATATTAAATATGTTTCTGCAAATATCAACATATAAATGTTGCCACTCACATATGTCTGCCTCTGTGTGCGTCTCTCTGTACCTGTGTGTGCCTGTGTGTGTGTGTGTGAGAAGCATAAAAGTGTATTTATCTACCCTGTGCCGTATGTGAAGCCTGGCATTTTGCATATTTCAGCAGGAGTTGAACGAGCACAAAGCGAATTACTTGCATTTCATTGGCTCATTATTATGCCAACTGGCCTGTCTGTCTGTCTGTCTGCCTGTCCCTCTGTCCGTTTGGCAATTGATGGCATAAATTAGCCGCTGAGCAGCTCCAGCCTGCTAACAGCAATACAAGATTCTTTTGGGGCAAGATCTGCGGTTAGTTGTAGCCAAGGAAAATGGAAAAGTTTGAGGCCCCCCTTCGGAAGAAGAAATCCAACGCAGCCAGCGCTGCCATCGAGTATAAATATAGAAATTGTAATCAGTAAACAGATTTGCCCGGAATGAGACTCCAAGATTGGCTTTTGGGTCTACAGGAATCGGGCCCCAGGGGCAGCAGCAGTAGCAGCGGCAGCCAACTCGAATGCTCATTTTCGCTTCAATGAGCTCAGTCAAAAGGGCGACCACTTGGCCGTTTCCCATGACCCCCCACCCACAGGCGCCCCCAGCCTGATCACTGACCACTGGGCCTGTCAACATGCCAAACACCAACACAAACACACTCTTCACACTGTTATTTTGCCTTCACATTATACAATTTTGAAGACCGACGACGACAGGACTTTTGGGTTTCCAATGGCATTCAATTGGCCTCAATTGATTTCAACGGGCCTCAACAGGTCGCCGCTACCCTTTGAGTAGGTTGCGTACCCTGGTCAGGTAGTGGCTGACGCAATGAGTCATGTCGTAGGTATGGACCAGCATTAGCGCGGTGGTTGCCAGTCCAAACATGGCAACCGGACTGGCCAATCGAGTCAACCAGGCCAGATCACGGACAGGCGGCTTGATTTCAGGGTCCAAGGTTTGACAGTCTGGCAATCTGTTGGGCAGAACCCCAGCCAATTGGCGGCGTCGACTGAGCTGCTTGGATAGTGTTCCGCTATAGACCAGCAGGTATCGGATACGCAGCGGTTCTTGGATGTCATTTCCATGGAGCTGCCGTTCGCAGATGGCCACGCAGCGGAGCAGCGAACCGCAAAGCGACTGACCCCAGCAGGTACAGAGGTCGGCCAGGTCACAGGCCTGCTGCAGGTCTTCCAGCAGCTTGAAGTCTGGCATCTGAAACTGGACTCGCGTGGAAACCAGCAGGGAATGCAGCAGCTCCATATGGCCGCTGTAGAAGACACACTGCGACAGGTCGACTCTGTCCTGGCACTCGACGCGGAATACATAGGTGGGTCGCTGACGGGGCCGCTGACCTAGCTGGCGCCACAGCAGCAATTCGTCTTTGGGCTGCATCCACCACACCAGCGGGGTTCTGCCGAGCAGCCAGTGGAGCAGCGATATCTGCTCGGTCAGCTTAAGGCAATTGGTCTTGAGCTGCCTCTGCAGGGTCACCATATCCGGCATGTGGGCCACCGCCTGGCACAGGGCGTCCATGTCCTTCCGGTAGTTCTTTATATAGACCGGCGGATAGGGCTGCACGGTCTCCTGATAGCGGTAGCTCATCACGGCCGTCACGAACAGCATCCACTTGAGGTCCACACCCAGCAGATTCACCACAAGCTGCTCTTGCACACACTCCATGGCAACCATATGATCAATGGTCAAGGGAGGCTGTATGGCCGTCTCTTTCAAGGCAATAAACTTCTGCTGGCGATCAGGGCAACTGTTCTTGGAGTTGCGCTCTGCCCTCGAATCACTGTCATTGTGTGGTTCACACTCTGCCTTCCTGGCTCCTCTGGACTGCGACAGACCCAGCAGTTGGTCTGCACTCATCCCACAGGAGAACTGGCAACGAACTAAACAATTCATTGTTTTCTAAACTTACGAAATACGAAAAAGAAAAACCCGAAATTTATGTTAAAATTTCGACTACGAAAACATTTTACAAATCATCACAACAGACGTCGGTTACTTGAACGGAATAACGAAATAGTTGGGCAATTGGCCAGCCAGCTCACTGGTCACGTTCAGCCAAAGGACTTGCAGACCCCTCAAAATACTTTTAAAGTTATTTCTGGCCCCACCTTCCCCCCCAGAAACAGGCTGGAAGGTCCTGGCATTTCCATATCCAATAACGGGGCGAATCTATCAACAAATTAACAACAAACTGTAACATAAAACCCGCCTTCCGCTTCCTGTTTCCTCACTCCTTTAACGGCCAACAACTGCCGGAGGCCACCCAGTTGGCTAGACTTTTGATTATCTATTAGTTGGTGAACTTTTGCCAGCCCTAGGAGTCGACTTAAGTGCACCCAACAATCCTCGCAGCGAGCGATATAAATCGCAACTGAATCGTCTAGCTAATTCTCAGTCACCCGACGTTCAATTACAAAACTTTTCTTCCAGTCCGAGTGGACTTAATAACATTTATCGCTGCTCATAAAACATATCGGAGTCTGTGTCGATTCGTCCTTTTTATTCGCTTTGCCATCGAAGTTTCTGCAACAAGTTAAACCTTCTTTGTATCGTTGTAGCCGAGCACTGTGCTGGGCATTTCCGGTTGCCACTCGCACACTAAAACACACCGAAACACACTCGCTTGTATGTTAATATTGATAGAAATTTATATCCCTGGACAGGGATGTCCTGGCCAGCCCCCTTTGACCCTTCTCCTCTTAATAGTTGAGCAATTCTTTTAAGTACTTTGGCGCTTTGTGCCACTGGGCGTCTCAAAGCTGAAGCTGAAGCTGCAAGCTGTTGACATTTACTGGCCGCTCTATCGACAGTCCCCCAAGGGGATTGAAGGAGTTTCCAGAGGATGTCAGGATGAGAGGAGGGGACATGTGAGCCCTTTGACTCACTCCCATATGGGTAGCCTTGCCCGTTACCTAGCATCCTTCAAGGCCTCTGGGCTGTTTGAGGGAAAATTTCATTAGTTGAGTTGTTGTCGAACTGAGTTTGGTCTATTCCATGGGGTAATTGATGGTTGCCGTTTAAGTTTTGTCTTCAACAAATTTCCGCATTGTGTTTCCTGTCAGCCGCTGTCAATTCCATGTTCGATGCCCGATGGAGGCTGTCATTATTGATGGCATAAATTATGGCCGGCAGACACCTTCGCCAGCACTTTTATGACTTTTACCAGCTCTCACTCTGCCTTCCTTTTCTCTCTGGACTGTCTATGGTGTACTTGGGCTGCCAATTATGCAGCGGAGCCTTCAAGTACGAAGGAAGTATGCAGAGTAGATAATGACAGCTGCAAACTCAATAGACGCTACACCCTTCAGATCGGCTCTGACGTTTTGCCTAGGTGTGGCCGGGCGGGGCCAGAGGATGCTGCTCCTGCCGAAAAGAAATTTATAGAAAACTGTATAGAGAACAGCAAAAAGGCGTGTCTGGGGGCGTGGTTAAGCCTCTTTGAGCATATTGAATGAAGGTGGCCGCAACTAGACAACTGACAGCTGGACAATTTGTTGCTACCATCGATACTGATGCGGCTTTCTTGTCTAAATGGGTCACCAACATATGGATGAATGTCAGCCAAATCTCCCTTAAAAAACTATCGGGATTACCACTAACATTTCAATTACGACTCACAAGCACAACTCTCATGTTCTTCCTGGCTCGGTTCACTGCTGTCAGTTAATTGAGGCGACAACTGCCAACAAGACAAGCATTTATGGTCTGAAATAAGCAGAAACAATAAGAAAATTAACCTCCTTGAACTGGTAATTGGCAGCTTAGTGGAGTTAATTGGTTTTCTATTTTATTTAAATCATTTTTAAGCTTCTAGTCAAGAGAAATCAATTGTCTGCTAGTTGGATGGACAGATAGATGAACAAATTAAATGAACAATGAAGCAGTCTAACCTGCTTTAATTGATTATTTTGGAAATAAAACGAAATAAAGTGAATTAAAATGGGAAATTAACTACTTGAGCCACAATAGACTAAGCTGCCCACAGCGAAATTACCGCTCTGATGCCACCTGCCACCTGCCAGTTGCCAGTTGCAGAGCAAAAGCTCGTTATTAGCTCGTCTTCACTTTCAATTGGTTTACGGATTTAATTGCTTCGAACATTCCATCCTTTAATGATGCTCTTAGCTGAACCACCCACCCAGTTTCTTCCAACCACCTGCAGTGAACACCTATCGACGTGCGAATGGCTGGTGGGACTGACGACGCCGTTTCCCGTATTCTAAATCCGACTCCAACTGAATAAAAAAAACTTTGCAACTAGCTGATGAAAAGTTGCCGTCAAATTTATAAAATAAACTGAAACTTTCTGCTGCCTCTCCAGTGGCTTCAAAGTATTAACAGCTGTGGCCTCGACTGATTCTGATGCTGATGCATCATCACATTACCTGGATCAGCATGGCCAGGTCGGCTGTCGGCATGCTAATGCGTGTGTGTGTGTGTGTGTGTGTGTGTGTGTGTTGGCCAGAAACTCATCTCCAACTCACCTTCAACTCTAACCTTTTGCGGGCGGAAACAGGCAAAAAAAAACAGCAAAAAAAATTCCTAGAAGCATAAGCAGGCAGCAATAACATCGTTTTAAAAATTTGTTCAAGAACTTCTGTTGCGGCCGAACGTGTGTGGCTCATACGCCCTGTTGGCCCAACCCACTTGGCCCAAACCAGCAAAAAAAACTTTAAAAATATTTCCCTCATCATTGTCAGAAAAAAAAAAAAAAAAAAAAAGAAGATAAAAAACATGAAGAGAGGTAAACTAATTTTTTTTCATCTTTCTACCCCGCGGCCGCATAACCTGCCAACGAGAAAAAATCCCGGAAAAAACGACAGAAAAAAGAAAACTTTCTAGAGCCCCAGAGCCCATGTTGCAGCCTCGTTTTTTGGGCCATTAGACGACTGACGACGACGCTGGCCGAATCGGCTGTGATTTTTATTCTCATTTTCCACCATCAAATGTAAAATGTAATGAAATTTTCACATTCACATTCGGCTCGTATTTTCCCTGCCCCTCCTATTGCTTTTCATTCCTTTTATTTTGCATTAAATTCGTTGGAGCTTGAAATTTATGTTTTGGCCCCCAGAAAACGATTGCAATGACAAATGCTCACTATTAACGGCGAATCTGTAAGGCCCAAGGAGAAGGCCCAGAAGGAGCAGTGAGCAGGGAAAGAAAGAGCATCAAGGAAGAGAAACAGCAAAGGCAGCAGGTGGAACGCAGGTAAAACTGGGCCGCCAGAATTTTTTGTGCCCCAGCAGCAGCTCTAAAGCATTTCAAGTCTACAGCTGCTGCTGCTGCTGCTTCGAGGCAACCCAAGAAAAATCCATAAACCAAATCAAAGAAAAAAAGCCACCCAAGTTAGACGAATTAAATATACTCTACAGGGCCACATTGTGAGCAGCTAGATGACTCTACACATGACAGGACTTAATGGACGGCGGGATGAGTTATCTGCAAGAAGGCTTTGCCTAGACACTTCCTATACATCCTTGTCAGTCAAGGTGCTTTAGGCAAGAGAATCATCCTCAGTAAGGGTATTAAAAAGAATCAAAAGATAAACAGACGAAAGAACCAACGAACGAACGGGCAATGCAAAGCATTTCAATAATGAAAGGAAAAAACAACATCAGAAAAGCAAAATCAGAGCAAAATCTCTTAAGCATATACACCCACGCAGACACACACACACACACACAGAGGCTTCATGTGTGGGTGTCTGTGTGTGTGTGTGTGCCACTGCCTGTGCAGTGAGCCATTTTATGTTAACAACTTTGTTGGCCCAAGGCGTTTTCATCAACATCCAAAGAGTCCACCTCCAGCCACCAACTCGCCTCGCCTCGCCCCGCCTCTCAACCCCCTTGCTGTCCCCTGTCCCCCATCCCCGTCGCCCATTCCCGTCCCCCATCCTGTGCTGTGTATTTTGTCATCATTATGTTTATCATTAACAACTCGTCAGCATGAAGATGATGAAGACGATTATGATGACGATTATGATGATTATTTTCAAGTGTGTGTGCCATATGTCATTACACACACACACAGGCACACACACACACACAGGCACCCACACCAGCCCAGGCATCGGTATAGACTTGCAGTCACCAGACAGATTTGATGGCAACAAATAGCAAAAGTCAGCAAACCGAACGCACCACGATGCCCAAAAGAAAAGAAAAAAAAAAACAGAGAAAACAAATCAGTTTTCCATTCAACGTGTCTCATAAAAAATCAGCAGAAAAAACAGGTGACGACATGGGGTGGTTGGTGGGGTTGGGTAAGGAGTGGTGAGGAGTAAGGCTGAAGGTTTAAAAAGCAAAACTTTATGAAGCATAAAACAGATGGGAACGTTGCTGGGGCACGCGATTTTACATCCTTCCATTTACCTTTTAGCATTTCGTGTTTTATTTTCTTAACTCTCCCCCACCTGCATGTGCCTGGGATCCTTCTGCAAGGTCCTTAAACTGCCGTTAGATGCCACGATATATGAAGGGAAATTGTATAAACAATTGAAGCCAAAGGCAACGCAGATTTTTCTTCGTTAAAGCATCTCCGTTGAGAAATGAGAAATGAGGAATGAGGAATGAAGAAAACGCTGTAATTGCTAAGGATAATCGAACAATAATATAAATTTTTGCATTCACAACGAGTCCCAGGATACGCTTCCTCCTTCCCAGGCAGTCAGAGCAGAGTTTTTGCAAATAAATTGCTGAATTTCTCCCCACGCAGCCAACCAAGAGTCCCCCGATCTCTGATGACTTGTGTCTGCCCTGCGATTGCAGTGTATTAAATATTCTGTGATAATTGTAATCAGCAAGTCGCTGGCCCTGAGGGGGTCAAGGCGAAGAGGAAGCCGTGTTTTCTGCTGGAAAACACAGTTTTTACTTTTATTTTTCTTGTTTTTCTTGTTGACCAACAGCAGTAGCCTTCACAGCCCTCGCCCCTCTCCCCCACAAAATGCTATCAATTTGATTTTTATTTATTTTTGTCCTTCCTGCCTCTCGAAGCCGCATTTTTGTTTGCACTTTGTGCCTCAGCGGTTGTTGCCATCTCTGGCTCCATCTCAGTCTCTGGTTCAGTCTCTGGTTCTGGCTCTGGCATCTTGTGGAGGTCGTAAAAGTTTTTGATATAAAAAGTAAACACAGGCGGCAGGCGAACAGCTATGAAAACTCGTAACTCGTAACTCGTAACTTGAAGCTGCCAAAGCTGGCAAAGCTGGGGAAACTCGAAATTATGCCGCGTTTTATTTAAAGCATGCAAACAACAACAAAAACAACAACAGAAACAACAACAAAATAAAAGCGAAAATGAAAGGGGGAAAGTGAAAAACCTAAAACTCAAGCCCACAACGAGGCAATGATTTTTCCCTCGTTTTGTTTTTTTTTTTTTTTGCATTTTTTCTTTGATGAAGGAAGATGGTTTCAGGGGGAGATGAGTAGAGAGAAGGAGTAGGAGGCACTTGTCAGGCGGCCATTTTGTCTGACTGGGTGACTGGGTGACCGGGTGACTTGGGCTTGGGCCAGGTATTAATTAAAAGTTCAGGGTCAGCAAGGGAGCCAAAGCCAGCCAACCAGCCAGCCAACCAGCCAGCTGTCCAGACAGACAGACAGACATCAGATGGCTGAGCGTGATTACAAACTTTGCCCGACCAGCCAGGCAGCCAGGCAGCCAGCCAGGGCAGCTATTTTTAGTGAAAACCGAAAAACTGAGGCCCCAAATGTGGATGCCACTCAAAACTCGCTGGCATAATTTGTTTGCCATTCAAACTGACCTGACCTGCTGCTGCTGCTGCTGCTGTTTGTGGTTGTGTTGCTGGTCTGGTTGGGTCTGTCCCTGACGATAGTTGATAGTTGACTTTGTCGTCATGTGTGTGTCATGAATGGACGACGGCGGGGGACGGCACTGAGAGCCAAAGCACAAGTTGGCAAGCCGAAAAGCTGGCAAACAAAAGCCGTTGCATACACCCGGGCGTTGCCAGGGCCCCAGTGACGCGCCACAGCTTTCTATCTCATCCGCTGCCTGTACAGACAGCTGCTCAACGTTGCTTGAACTAAACGCAACGATAATTAATTTCATTTTAGACTTGTTGGCAAATAAACGAGCAAACGATGCGGTTCGTTCGTCATTTAGCCAGCGAAAGTCCTAGAGAAAGTGAAAGTGCAAGCACAAGAGAAAGTAACCAACAGCAGCAGCCCTGCTGACACCATTTTAGCCTGATTTTTCTAGTCTGTTAACTGGTGGGAGGGGAGCAGGACAATGGTTGGACGACAACAAGGCTTAATCAGTTGGGGATTTTGGCTCAACACTTGGCCCAGCAGTTGACCAACCCGCCGTCGTCTGCCTGCCTGTCCGATTATTCAACAAACTGTTGCTGTCTTAGAGGAAAATTAAAAATTCATTTCGTGTCCAGCATGGTTGGGGGGTCCTTTCTCCAGGCGGTCAAGTGACAAAAATAACTGAAGATGAAAGCGTTGTGCGGCCTAAAGTTGCCTGCGTTGGCATCGCTTTAAGCGGCTTTGTTATAACAGAACTTTGGTCTGGAGAGAGGAGAGGAGAGCAGAGATTTTTTAAATCCCTAAAACTTGATAATTCTGTATCCTTATGAACAGTCGAGTTGCTCTGTAGAGTTGTTTATATAACAACTTTGTTGGTTAATTAGATTTTCATATGAATTTCCTGCTCCCTCGCTGCTTACTTCGCTGACCAGCTGTTATGGATTCATTCATTCATGGTGGTCTGTAGAGTCCTTGAATTATACATGCATAGCATTGTCTGCCAACCAGCACCCAACCAGCCAGGGAGGGAGGCAGTCAGGCAGAAGGAAGAAGGAAGAAGAAGGCCAGCAAGTTGGCCAGAAGGATATGGCTGGTCAAGGTGGCTGTGTGTCTTTGCGCCGTGTTCTGTCGTCGTGTTTATGGCGCGTGGCAAGGAAATTAGATTTCCCCATAACAATGGCACACAGACAAAGCTGACAGCCTGACACAAGGACAGCACGACAGTCTCACTGACTGCCTGGCTGCCTGGCTCAGTGGTTTCAAGTACGAAGGACGCGACAATGTGATGTCTGGACGCGACGAGTTTTCGCTGCTGGCCAGTTGGGTCCAAAACGGTTTAAGTGTTGTGTCATCGCTTTTCACTCGATTTACATAATGGAAGAGATGCGCCATGGAGGACATTGAAGGCCCGTGGGCAAAGGAGGCAGCCAACTGCTGCGTTTTATTCGCCCAGCCACGAAGTATGCTACACATTTGCACACTTTTAACTCTGCTCTACTTCCTTAAGCACATTTGCTGGCTGTTGGACCTAGATCTGGTTGCCTGGACCCATGCAATCCTTAAGCAATCCCATCCTTTAGCAGGTCGCATTGTCAGCGGAAATTATGTTTGCTGTCAGCAGCTGCTGAGAGGCGTCGTCACATGTCAACCGTCCATGTTGATTTGCCCGACTTAGAATCGCATCCCTGTTCCTGAGAATCCAGTCCACTTTGTACATATTAAATTGCCTGGCAGCCTTTAATTATTTATCTATTCAAAATGGTCGTCGACACAACCAGGGACGGCCTAGAAGACGGTCAGGTCAGGACACGGTCTTTTAGATCCTTTTAGGCGCCTATTAGAATCGCCTAACACACAGAAAAAAAAAAGACGCAAACTAAAATGGGGAAAAAACAAAAAAGAAATCCGAAGTAAAACCAAGAAGCAATCAAGAGAGAAAAAAAAACCCCAAAGACAAGACAAAACTTTTCGCAACTCCCGGCGATGCTTCAAGTGTGCAAACTGAGGAGCTGAAGGGGCAAGACGATGTCAAAGAGCATCTCGAGGTGGGAAAACAAAAAAGTTTACCTAAACGAAAATGCCAACGAGAAGTGGAAAGCAAAGAAAACCAAAGAAAAGAAAAGAAAAGCAAAGCAACGCAAAGAAAAAAAGAATCGAAAGTGACGCGCGCAAATTACTTAATCCGACTTAAGAACTTCGTTTGCCATACAAAGCAGCATCGTGACGAAGGTGGGTGCTGGTTCAGGAAGGGCAGGAAGTAAGGAAGGGAAGGGAAGGGAGTAAGCTTAAATGCCTTCACGTACCTTGGAGCCTTTGATCTAATTTAGCCAGCATTTTCAGGTATTTTGAACTCTGAATGCCAAGCGGAACGCAGCACAGAAACCCAAGACAGCGACGTAATGTAAGTGAAAATGAAAATGAAAATGAGAATAAAAAAAAAAAAAGGAAAATGAAAATGAAAATGTCAAATGAAAATGGACCCAAGAGGCATTCAAAGGCAGCAACTGTAACAGCAGCAAGAGCAACAGCAGCAGCAACAGCAGCAGCCGTCGTCTGTAGTCCTCCTCAGAGTCTCTGGCAGTTAATCAATGAATGGCCGCACCCAACCGTCCATTGCCCCCCCTCTCAGTGCCTTTTCTCCTGTCTGTCCCTGCGTCCGGCTTGTCCAGCTACGGCAATTACATCAAAAGGAAACTGTGTTGGCAAAAAAAAAATCCACAAAAGAGAGACGAAAACGAGAAAAATACAAATAAATACAACGCTGCTCAGGTAATTTCTCATTGAAGAGGAGGGAGGCGCTTAAAAATTAACTAAATAGCAGATGGCAGCCCCCCAACCTCTAACCCCCTGCCCCAGTCGCCGTTCTGCTCTTGGC
Source organism: Collessia kirishimana (assembly GCA_035078785.1). Taxonomy (NCBI): domain Eukaryota; kingdom Metazoa; phylum Arthropoda; class Insecta; order Diptera; family Drosophilidae; genus Collessia; species Collessia kirishimana. Next base: position 65,058 of record JAWNPV010000002.1, read on the forward strand.
ACTTCAACTACATGAAAAGTCACTTAAGACCACCACAATGGAGATATGGAAACAACAAAAACAACGACAACAGCGGGGCTGGCAAGAGCAACAAAAACGACGGTGGCACGACAAAGAGACTGAGAAGGGGCAGGATAATGGCGATAGTGATAGTGACGGTTACGGTTGCAGTAAAGACAATTCCTCCAGCCCTGATGTCTGTTCTTGAATGTTATTTTTATTCCCTCGCTCCTCGCCTCTTCTAGTTCATGTTTTACAAAAATGCAATTTGGTTTATTGCCAAAATGGTCACTCCAACAACAGCAACAGGAGCAACAACAGCAACAGGAGCAACAACAGCAACGCTGACAGCAACAGCTCAACAAAAAAAGGGAAAAAGTTGGCTGTAAAATGACCAGCATTTAAGGCAAATTGTTGGCAAATTGCTCAGCACAAAAGTCACCAGGAAGCACTAAAGTTTCAGGGGCGGCTAATTAACTGCAAGGGTATATAAGCTATCAACTGGGACATTCCAACGCCGGAGGCTACTTTAAATTGATGTAGATTTGCTTACCACTCCGAACTACTTGATGATCTTTCTCCATCCCTAGTTGGTTACTGAACCAAGGAATTTATCATAGCATACTTATGAGCGTGGGCAATTTATTAACAGCCGTTTGCCGACTGGGAGGCTCCGTTAATATGCCTAAGAGTGTCCTGAGCATTGCACTTAATTATAATAAAATTTTCTTGGTGAAAAATTTGCAATTAAAATGAAATTTGCAGCCCAGGAGGTGACGTTGTCATGACCACTCCACAGGGTACAACGGCACGTGTTAAACTCTACTTGCAACTACTTGAACAAACTATTTCATTGACTGGAGACGGTCTTTAGCGCTACCTGCTACTCACTAGGCTTCCATCAGGCTGTGCCTCCACTCAATGGGTGTGTGGAGCTGTGTGGGTGTGTGTGTGTGTGTTTGACAAACAAGTTGAATACACTTGGCTCAAAATGGCGGCATGTTGGCTCTGTAGCTGTTGGGAACTTTTCTTGAAGCTGTCACGCACTTGCCAACTTCCGTCTGTAGCCATATGAAGACGGAGTCCTCAAACCTCAGACCCACAATAGACCAACCTATGTGGCTGCGTGTGTGTCCGTGTGTGTGTGTGGGATCTCAGACTCTTGGTCTGTCAGTTATTAAGTTTACGGCCGCAAACTTGCGGCAAATGGAAGTTTATGGTTCACAATACACTCTAACATGATTGAAGGCGTCTCCATCTGCCAGGGGCAACGAAATCCAACAGGATTTTTCCCCAATAAATAAATAATATTCAAGCGGCTTAAAGGTTTTCTGTGTCTCAATTAGAGAGTTCTTGATAAAACTTGAATTCCTGATGCCACAACGTTTTCATTGAGGGTATTCATTAGCCTACTCAGCCTTCGCCTACGCCGAAGCACTCGCGTCGAATCCAGCTGAGTCAATAGTTGGCAAGGAAAAAGTTCCTGCAACGGTTGTTGGTGATGACATATGAAACGGCATCTCGGAAGTTTTGTTCCGTGTTGAAATACATCTTGGTAATTGTTGGCTTCAATGGCTTAAAGTCTGAATGTCCTTAAGGCAAACATTTACACAGATCTCCAAGCCTCTGTCTCCCTCGCTCTCTATACAGCTGCTCTTGGCCCAGGAAACTCATTGAGTTGCCAGCTGTTTAAGCCTTTGAATATCCCTGGAATTTTATTGATATTTCATTCCTCTTTCCTTGGAAAACTGTTCAATGTGAGGTAATTAGCTTGACTTTGGCTGTCGACATCAAGGACTCAGGTATTGGCAATGCCTGCTGCTTTGACCAAAGCAGATTAATGTCGTAGCGTAGCTCGTTATGATTTTCTTTGAAATTAAAATTCCAAGTACCTTGCTGTACAAAGTTCTTCTTTAAATAATAAAACAGGAAAACAACAACCATCCAGAAGAAAACGAGGGGGAGAAGAGAACAAGATTTTGCGTAACGCCAAAGGCGACATTTTTCCCTGCCAGGCGGTAGAGGCAGCCTGCACGTTCGTATTTTCTTCTACTTAGTGGCAACCTTTTGCGAAAATGTTATTTTATGCAAGTGGTCCAAGTAGCTACTACACAGGATCCACCTCCTCCTACGTCTAAGTCCCCATTCCAGTTCAGTAAATAGCTGGCTGCCTGTTGCCTGTTGCCTGTTGCCTGCTGCCCTTGTTGAACGTTGCGCTGCACAAATTTTTTGGTTAGAGAAAAATTAAATTGAATTATTGCTGCCTTATTAACAACCACTAGACAGTCTCTCAGTCAGTCAGTCCCTCAGTCACCCACTCAGTATTCAATATTTAAAAAAACAAATTGTTTAAGGTCCACAAGGAGCTGCTCCTTGGAGCCAAGTTCCTGGTAAATCACTTGGAGTCTGCATATTGAGTTCACAGCATAAATAAATAATTTAATGATACAAAATCCCTCTAACAACGGTCAGTTTCCCAGAATTTCCCCGGGCGGAAAACAATTGAAATTCCTGCAAACATTTTATTTGCCTCAGAGCCAACGTAACAACAACAATTTTCCGCATGCTTAATTCGTAGTTGCTTTTATCATTTAAATATTTGAGAAAAATAATTGATTTCAATAAGCAAATTTAACCTTCGAGTAGTTGTTTTTGTTGGTTTTTGGTTTCCTTATGAATCCCCTGTGAATTGACTATTTTGAAGAGCTAAAAACGTTCATTTTTATACAGCAAAATCCCCCGTCAATGTTTCTTAAATACCAAAAAATATTCTTTTCTTCGATTTTTTTCAGTGTATCTCTGTGTCTCTGTGTGTAGCAAATTCCCCCATCCCTGCCCCACAACAAAATACAAGTATAATAAATACAAAAACAACAACAATAACAATTACAAAATAGCAAAAATAAATAAGAAAAGTTTCGGCGCTAACCGATCCCAAAATACTCTTTTCGACTGACCGCTAATTAAGCATTTCTAATAACAATTTAAACAATTTTTATGCTTTTTTTTTTCCTATATAAATTAAAGAATTTTAGACAAATTTTAATTATTTTTTAAGTCCATTTCAACCTGGCAGCTTACTTAGGTTTTTCCCAGCCCCAAAAATCATATTAAATTAAATAAACTTTTATATTAAATTGTCCTCAATATGTGGTTGAGTCAGGCAATAAATAGTTTTTAAATTAACTTTTTTTTTAAACATTTTAAAATAAATAAAAATCTCCGATTAACACAGCTGCTTAGCGAACAAACGCTGCGCATTACATAAAGTGTTGCCTACTTTTAAGCTCGTTTTAGTTGAGCTGCGATACATGAAGTTTATCTGCAAAATCCTGAATTTTTAGGACTTTTTCTATGCTTTTGCCATTGTCCGAGTAAAGGAAAAATAAAACAGTAAAATTGCTGGCTTCGAAAAGAGTATCCACTGCAGTGAAAGCAGAAATAATTGAATTAAAATAGCCGTGAATATTTTGTTAGCTGACCGTAAACCAAATGTACACAAATCTAATTTGATATGCAATTTGATCAACAATGTTGTGAAAAAGGAAACTTTTTATTATTTTGTCATGGACATGTGCAAACAATAATTATTCTAATAATTAAATGAAAAACTTTAGCTGAAGCTCAACAATAACAAAAACACAAAACAAAAACAGAAACCAGAAAACAGCAAAGCAAAATAAAATCAGAAATAACGACAACACAACTGGGTGGGCAGCCAGCCAGCCAGCACCCACACAACACCCAGCCAGCCAGCCAGCCAACCAACCAACCAGCCAGGAAGGATCTTATTGCTGATTGCCAACACAAGGGATCTGCAGCCGCAGAGCCAGAACGCCATGCGCCATGTCAAAACTGCGGCATTACAGGTCCATGGATCAGCCCAGCACCAGCGTCGTCATACGCAAAAAGTTAGCAAACCTTCCATCAGCACACTAAACTCTTCTAAAAAACTCTCAAGTCTCAGTCTCTCTAAAAGAGAGAGAAAGGAGAGAGCAACAACAACAAAAACCATTAAAAATAGAACTAGAAAAGCTACAACAAGACAAAAAACACGCAACAAGCAACATGCAGCTTGCCAAACAGTCACAGTTAACATCAATGGATGCTTTCTCATCCGCCAACCCTGCTTGCCTGCCCCCTCCCCCGCTTTATCAACTCATTTACTTGACTGCGGCCCACGCAGCAGCCTACAGCTGGTTTCTCCACCCACACACAGCGCCTGACTTGCCTGCCATAAACATTTCATAAAGCCCAAAGCTCATCCCGACCACAGCCAGCTCCTCATCTACAGGGGCAGCCTGAAAGCTCCACACACACACACACACACCCGCCCACACACGCATGTGCTTTAATCCCATCTGCATGCTTTAAGCTTAAGTTACTCGAAAGCTCCGTCAAGCGAAAGCCCACAACCTCATCACAGACACGAACCTCTGCTCGCCACCTGAGCTCCCCTCCTCCCTCGACATCCGCTTTTCCCTCGCTCGCATGATGCTCGCATGACTCTTTGCTTATTGAGATTTGTCTTTAACGGTGGATTTCTTTACTGATCGTGTCCTTGTTATGCCTTTGCAGGACTATGACAGCAATATGCTTTGTGTGCAACCTGCCCATCATGTCGCACCAGGTGGGTCTGGTGTGGCAGGGCGGCAATGGCTGGGACGACTTGGTGCGCGAACAGGTGAGTTTCACTGCCAAAGGTTGGCCAACAGCTCTGGAAGTGCCAGCCCACAACTCACTCTGTGACGCTTTCCCCGTCTCCCTCTTTCCATTGTCCAGTTGGAGGAATCCACGATCCGTCAGCGTTTGGGCGGACGTCGCGATTCAGCCGCCCAGATAACCACCCCGCCAAGTACATCACCGCCGCCTGGTCTGCAGCGCCGGCGTCGCAGCTCCCTGGCCCAGTTAACTGACATCCTGCGCGAATGGAGCGGCGGCACCAACAAACAGCAACAGCAGCAACAACAGCAGGCCGCCCGCAACAAGGCCCAGCTGAACCGACGCGAAACCCTAGCGGATCTGGCCCGCAGCCTGCCCTGGCGCACATCCACCACAACCGATGCCAGCACTGGTGTTGGCACTGGCTCCGGTGGCGGCACCACCACCTACATAGCCCCGCGCAAGCGACGCGAGTCCAGTGCCGACTCTGGCATACGCAGCATGCGCTCCAGGCGGGACTCCAACACAGCCGAGTTTGTCAAGCACTGGAATCGTCGCGAGAGCACCACCGTGGAGGAGCAACCCACCACGGTTGGTGTTGTCGCCGTCGTCGTTGAGTGCACCAAGAGCGTAAGTAGACCAACAGTCAACCGATCTGACCCCACCAGAGTCACCATAGCAACGAATAATCCTGCACAGAGGACCAACACCCAAGCAGTCCTTCAGCTTCCTAATCCACACATGCATGTCTCCCTCTCTCCATCCTCGCTCAGGTCTCCCGCCGCGGCTCCGGTGAAAGTTATTTGTCTGGTAGCCGCCGCGATAGCACCGTTGCCGGCCGCGTGACGACACCACCCCCACCGCCCAAGTATCAAGTGACCAAGAAGCGTGACTCACTTGCCGCCCCGGAGTTCCCAAATTTTCGCCAGGAGCAGCGTCCCTCCACCAGTTCCGCCGGCTCCTGTTCCGATTCTATGCCACTAAACTCAAGCAGCAATTACCACCATCAGCAGGTCGATTCAGCCTGTCAGGCCCTGCCGCCGCCAACCATCATAACCAGCTCTGTCACTCCGCCAGCCACAAGTCCGACCGCGCCCAAGGGTCGTCGCGATTCTACCACCCAATGCGGTCGCGTCAATCGCCGTGACTCCAAGGCTGGCATCAGTCCAGAGCGCGCTCCCCGCCTCCAGCGACTGCAGCGCCAGGCCACCGCCTTTGACGAGAGCTGTCTGCCCGGGGGCAGTCGTCGTGGCTCCCAGCCAGCCCTCAGTCCAGATCCACCGGAGGACTGTGAGCGTCGCACATCTCGTCGCGACTCTCTGTCCCCGGACAGCGCTTCACGCGGCGGTCGGCGTGATTCACGCACGCATCTATCGCCAGATCGATCTCACGAAAGGGATGGCAGTCCCAGGCGGCACACACTGCGTCGCCAGAGCAGCTCAGCGGCTCGCTCACCACGCTCACCGGACTCCAATAGCTGTTGCTCATCCCGCGACCCCAGCCCATGCTCCCGGCCACCGCCACCGACCGTCGAGCAGAACCAGCGACCGGCCATACGTCGCCAGTCCACCACCGAGGAGATATTGATAGCACGTGGCTTCCGACGTCAGTCAACCACCGAGGAGATGATACGTTGTCGCAACTTTCGACGTCAGAGTTCGCAGAGCGACGATGTCTGTCGGTAGGTCATCATCATCATCAATTGATAAAAAAAATAAACTAATCCCTGGGCATCTCCATTCCCCTCATAGGTATCGCGGACGACGTGACTCATCGGCTCAAATTATTGACGGAACCATTGGAACCATGACTGTGGAAACCACCAGCACATTTTTCGACTCCAGCACCCAGACAGGTGAGTTTACTTCCTTGATTTACATTTACAGAGGTTCAAACTACGCGCCCTTGTATTTGCTTGACAGCCCCCAATAAGTGGGCTGCCAACCTGCTGTAAAAGCTTTCTCAAAGCCATTCCTTGCTCAGCTTGTCAAGCTTTACATCCTGTTGCCTGTGAATTGAGTTTTTTCAAAACATGGCGGCACTGGGAAAGCTCAACTCCTGCCCACAGCTGTTCAACAGCTGGTCAACCAACGACAAACGGCTAGCTGCCAACTTGATGCGCTGGCTGGGACTGCCAACGATAGCGATAGCCATGGCAATGCCAATGGCGGCACTCCTGACGCTTGTGTTCATCAGTTGGTGTTGAAAACGCAGCAGTGACACAACGCAGCCAGCAAGCGAGGTCCATGCCACGCGGTTGCTTCCCCAGTCCCAGCCTAAAGAGTCGAGTTCAGTCGAGTTAAATCGCGAGCCGAGCGCCCAGACTTTCCCACGTCGTCAGCCATAAAACCGTAAATGTAAATACGGAAACAGATGAACATTACCCCAAAGCGCTGCGCTGCTCAGGTCCTGGTTCCAGCGTCACTTGTCCATCTCGCTGGCGAGCATCACGGCTGTGCGTGAAAGTTTTTTAAAGTTGCTGTCGCCCTTGTGCCATCAACTTGTGCGTTTTTTTTAAACATTTTTTTTCAAGTGAACAAGTGAACTTTTCTCCCGCATAACGTTAAAGTAAACAGTCAGTGCAACCAGTTAACTGGTGACCAATCTACGTATAATAAACCGCGCAGATAAAGGCAACGACGTGGCCGAGTTCGTCGACGTTACTAGCGACGGCGTTGCGTCTCCGCGCAGCGACCGCCGCCAAAAGTGCCGCCAGCCCAGTAGCAGCAGTGCCAGCAACAGCAGCAGCCGCAGCAATCGCAGCCGCAGTGGTCTGTACAAAACCAAGATTCCATTCCAGTCAACTATATAGCAACACGACCATCCCATTAAGCATCCAAGCATCCAACATGGACCCAATCGAGGCATGCAGCGTGCGCCCAAAAGTCGGCAATGCTGTTGCCTTCTGTTGCCTTCTGTTGTCCCTTCTGGCTGCCATGCATGTGACACACATTCTCTCGGCTTTCCGTCAGCCCACGCGCCTTTCCTTTCTGTTGTCTCTCCGCTCTGTTTACATTCAGACTGTAACGGTATGTGTGTCTGCGTGTGCCTGTGTGTGTTGTGTGTGTGTGTCTGAATGCGCGCGCTCTTGAAGTTCAAAGTCCATAAGCAACAGTCTCTGGAAAACTGTGTCACTTGCATTACCTACAGTTTCGTTATCTAACAACAATATTTGGGCCAACAAACCAGTTGCTTCTACCGCTTTCTCCTTGGCTACCAAGTAACATTATCCTTCGGGTGCTAAATGCTTTTAAAACTTCCTTGAAAGCATTTCAATTCCTTGATATTCACATTCGTCCACCCGCCGGCAGATTTCCTTGTCCTGACCAGACAGACCAGACATCTAGACAAATCTCTTAGGTCTTGTCAAGATGCAGTTGGTTAACTGAGTGTCCTGCCAAGTTTTCTGTTGCCAGTGGCCTTTAGGGTTTCTCCGGAAAGAAAAATTAATTAATTTTGGTCACAGAAAATTATTTTAAAAATTAATGAAGCAGCCGACGGCTTCCTCTGTAAGGCAGCTGATGGAAATGATTGTCTGAGACACCTTTGGTGACCAAATAAATTGATTAAATTCCACTTGAAGCCACACATGACAGTCCTGCGGCTGCTTACACACACATCTAATCTAATCTAATTTAATCACCTCAGACAACTCATTAAGGAAAAATTCCTTGAAATGATTTACAGATTTCCGCTTAACTAAATCCATCAGAAGTGGAGAATTGAATGTGATCGACTGTGGTCGGAAGCCATAAAGGTTTAGGTCACTAATTTTTTAACCCTGGCCAAGAGGAATTCAATGTCAAGTCACACACACACATACACAGGCACAGGCAGCCCTAAACACACCCACCAAAGGGGCAGACAAACGACCAAACAGCGCCTTGGCCTGTCAGTGTCACTTTAATGAATGAAAGTGCAACGCCAAACACACTGATGTCTGTCTGTCTGCCTGCCTGTCTCTCTGGCTGTCTGTCTGCCCGTGTGTCTGTGTGGGTGTGTGTGTGTGTGTGTGTGTGCGTGCGTTTGTGTGTTGACAGGGAACAAATGAATGAAGTGCCAGTTTGTTCGTCCAGTTCTCTCAGTCGATTTTTCTCTGCCATATCTATGCCGCTGTCTCTGCTCGTGTGTCTCCCTGTCTGTCTGTCTGTGTGTGTGTGTGTATGGCTGTGTGTGTATTATGAATGAAATGCGATTCGAATGGTGCCTTCTGCTTTCGTATGGCCACAGCCATTGCAACAGCCAAACGACGCCACCCAGCTGGCCCCCAACTGTCTTCCTTTCTTTTTGGCCAGCGCAACAAGTTTCCTTCTACTTCAAATAACACACATTTTCACACCCAAATCGTCTGGCAGCCAACCAGCCAGCTAGGCAGGCAGTCAGCCATCCAACCATCTTTCATTTAACTTTGCCCCGCCTTGGATCGCCTCGAATTGCAGGACGAAATTGAAAGGCTCACAAAGGCTGACATTGAAGTCGCCAGGCTGCCTGGCAGGGATATTAAACAGCGGAGAGTTTGCCTCAAAATATAGCCTCGGAGGTGGTTTTGCATTGAATTACACTGTTAATTACCGTAATGTAGTTTGTCGCCATGATTTAAACCGTTAAATATAGGATACAAGAAACTTCTCCTTGAGTGGGAGACCAGAGACGGATGAGCTCATCATCAGGCAGCTCAGCGAAGCCAACAGGCTTAGCAATCAATTAATTTATTTATATTTGCATGGCCAAGTTAATTGAATTCCACCCAAAAAGGATAAAAACACACACAAGTAGACATCGACAGACCGCAAATCCCAAGTCAGCTAATGAGCTCAAGTGCAATATTATTGCTCAATTAGCTGCAATCGATGCAGTCGAGGATTAGTTGATTGTATTTCAAGCAGACACTGCTCGGTAACCCATCACGCATCACTCATCCGCCCTGTGCACTGAGCACTTAATCAGCTTTAGGTAAAAATCCAAGTTAATTAACTCGACCTGCAGCTGCCTCGATGCTTCCTGTTTCCGCTGACTCTCATATGAGTGGTTGCGAGTGGAATTCAATCGACTCATTTCGTTGCGATAAGTATTAGCACCGCTGCTCAGTCGATTGGAATCGTCAAATAAATTCCTCTTTATGGGTCAATAATTTTATTTACAGTTTACAGATCGAAATTAATTAATGTCGCCTACAAAGCAACGGCAAACAAAGGGATATTTAATGAGGCGACTGCCATATAGCCCAGCTAGTCGGCCGCTCTCTGTGCGCAATTAAAAATACAGAGAAATTGCAATTAAAAAAGATTCGAAACTAATTCAGTTTTTCCGCTCCGAATATTTCAATTTGGTAGCCAACATAATTAGCAGTTGCCCGGTTGGACGGTTGCCCGGTTGCCCGGTGGGGCACACATGTCCCAAGACCAAACAGACAGACACACAGATAGTTGGCTGTGGCTCTGGCTCTGACTCTGGCTCTGGCAAAGGTGGTTAAATAATTGGAGAATTTCCTTGTAGCAAGGATACGTTTGCCGGACATTAAAGTTGCAAATTGTTGGGCAGCACTTTGCTGCACGAAAACACCACAAATCGACCAGACGACCAGCTGACCAGCTGACCAGCTCAATAGCAAAGGGTCAAATATGGAATTTCCTAGGCTGCAATTGGGCAACTCAAGAGCAGCAACAGCAACAGCAGCAGCAGCGGTGGGAGAGCACAACGGTGGCCACCTGAAGCCATGATAGATTCACTTGTAGCAGATAGTTTTGTCAGAGTTGTGAATCGAAACGGTTGTGCACCATGCAACGCATAGCCAAGTCGCTCTGGTGCTCCTGCTCCTGCCAGGCTGAGGTTCTGTCTCCCACCGAAGCGGCTGCTGCTGCCAGAATCGACCATTGCCAAGGCATGTGAGTGGAAAATGTGATTGATTTATTGGGTGAGAAAGGAATCCTTGAAAGACAAGATTAAGGAGGGAAATTAATAGGAATTTTTATATTGTTATTGGAGACGTCCTTAGGGATTTTTCCTGGCCTTAATTTCCCTCAAATATTGTTTGTCCTGACCAAGGCAAACAGTCCAATTGGTGGCCATGATTCATTAGCCATTGATAGCTTTATGAGTGGATTAATAATGCCAAGCTTAACAACAGCAAGGATAACAACAATACACACAATACACCTAGGACAGGACGGACAACAAACAACAACACACGAATTGTCTTGCATCATTTAATTGATTGATTATGCTCGATTGATTTATTGAGCAATTGCTGACTGACCGGACCGGACTGGCCAAGCCAAACAAAAAACAACAAAGAAAATAACAAGAAAAAAACCAGATTAACTTTGGCTAGACGAAAGCCTGAATGAGCTCATTCCGGCTCATTCCGGCTCCTTCCCTGTTGATGTCATGGGAGAAGCACAAAAAAATCTGCCAAAGAAATCATTTGCATAAACGAATATATAAATGTCATTAGCAATTGGCCTGACAAAGGCAACTTGGATTGCCGTAATTAATGCTTTAATCATGCGGATAAATGTGTAAAGAACATAATGCTCCTAAGGCTTCATTGTAATGCAAATAGATTTTTCCCTGCCCTGCCCTGCCCAACCATCCATCTATCCACAGAAATTCCAACTTGCCAACTTTGCCCTTCACAAATCTACATTTTCCCTTTATAAAATATTTATCTCGCCAAGAGGTTTTTACTGGGGATAACAATTAACACTTGAATGATTCACAAGCAGCGTCCACCCAGCTAGCTGGTTAGCTACTGACAATAAAGTATAGCATACTTTCGTGCGCCCGTTACTAAATTGATTTTGCTGATGACCTGCACTCTCGCCTGAATGACTGATTGATTGGCCGCTCTGGCCAAGCACAAGCAAAGCAGTTAGCTTTAAGCTAAAAATTATGCAAACTTGGCAAAGCCAAAGTGGTTAACAGAGAACAGTAAACAACAACAAGAGGGCAACCAGAAATCTCCAAACAGTTCAATTCATAAAACGCAAATTGCTTTCGCTCTACAGGCGGCACAATGACCAGCGCATAAACAACAACAACAGTCAAGCAGACCAGAGCAGGGCAGATAAGCATAGTCATGATAAGACAAGACACAGAGCAGGGGAGAGGAGGAGAAGGCACCGCCATCAATCTACATTTTAACTGCCAGAGTTGTTATCTCTCCTCTGACAGCTAACAGCGACACTTAGCCGTGGGCTGAATCAAGCGGCGACTTACCTATGACCAGATCTCGTTGAATGTGTCTGCCTGGCTGGCTGGTTGGCTGACTGGTTGGTTGGCTGTCGTCTTTCGGAATGTTTAATGCCATTAACAGCTGTCATTTTTTGAAAATATTTGACAGTCCAAGGTAGCGACAAAGGCAACGACATTCGTCCTGCAAAAAAGGCCCAAAAGCAACGCAGGCTGATTGGGATGCCTGTCCCATTGGCTGGCTGCTTGGCTGGCAGTAAAAGTGGAGAGATGACGCAAAGGCCATAGAATTGACGACGATAATAATCATAATATTGAGACAGCATTTTAGTTTCGTGGCAATGGCAATCGCAATGGCATTGACAAACGTTTTTATTTGCCAACAAAACACAAAAAAAAAAAAAAATTGAAACAAAACAACAAGATGGTTGGTTGGCAATTGTTTTTGTGTTATTAAGGTGCCTTCGTCCTGTTTCACTCTGCCTGCTGCTGCCTTTCAATTGTCTGTTTCAATATTATTGCAGCCTCCCTCCTCTCCTTTCCGCCAACCAAACCGTTCTTATTTGCTTATCAATCATACGCACCGTTGTGCAGGCGAAGCTGCGAAATTTCTATTTATAACCTCGATTGGTGACATTGAAAATAGCTGCTCTGGTTGAGTGGTTGGAGGTCAGGACATGGCTGTGGTTTCAGGGCGTATAAATCACAACGCAGGCTTCCTGCTTAGGGCCTGTTGTCCTGGAATTGTGATTTATGGCCTCATGGAGTAGAAAAGGCTATAAAACGAGCGGCATTTCGATAATATTCTAAGGCTACTGCCATGTGATATTCGCATTAAATCAAAATTAAAGCACGCAAGTCCTTGGACAACGCACACACACACACACACACACATGAAGCCAAAACAGACACAAACGGATCAAAATGAAATACAAAAAAAAACCAGGGAAATGGGAATGAAAAAAGGCAGGCAAAGCCTGGCAGGCTGGGTTCACTAATTGAAGGCAGCCAGGCAGGCAACTCTAAAGCAGGCGACGCTTCATGAAAGGCCAACTTGCCCTGTCCTGTCCTGTCCTGGCCCGTCCTGGCCCGTCCTGTCCCGACAGGGTGTTGCTAAGACGCAGCGTTTAGCTTTGGCTCAATTAACACCGCACCGACTGGCACCGACTATAGATTCATTAAAATACAAAATACGCACACAGAGACAGCAACAACCACTGGCTAGACAAGATGGTGGCCACACCTACACACACACACACGCACACCGTTTGAGATGGACAAACAAAGCAATGGACATTACAGGACGCTCTGTCCATGGTCAGAGGTGCTATAGGTGTGCTTGGCAGGCGTTTATGTTGCCGTATCCGTATCTGTGTGTGTTTGCGTGCGTCTTCTTTGTATATGTATTTAAGTAATTTGGATTAAACATGCAGTCCTGCTCAGCTCAGCTCCGTTTAACTCACTCCAGTCCAGTCCAGACCAGTTCAGCGCAGTTTAGGCCAAGAAGGACGACAACGACAGCGACGACAACAATAGAAAATCACCTGACCCATTAGGCGGCAATGTGTGTTAGGCTTCTGTGTGTGTGTGTGTGTGTGTGCTTGTAAATGTCCTTGTGTTGAAGTTTGAAGTTATAGCCTTCATTTAGCCAGGACGGCCAGCCAGGACAGCCTGTTTCTTGGTCCCATTGGCGGCAGCCTTAGCTCGGCCAGACGTTAAGAATTTAATTAAGTTTTCCACACTCGCACACACACACACATCTTGGCAGAAAATAAATTTGTATATAACTTGCCCCTGTGTGTGTGCGTGTGGCATTTATCAATTAGTCGGCGACCTTAGGGCGTCCACAAATGTCCTTCTCCGATCATGATGATGATAAAATATAAAAGTCAACAGCATAAAGCTTGATGGCCAAACCAGATTTGTCAACGATTAACTCGAACAGATCGGACCCGACCGCCTGCTAACTGCTTCTCACGTATTATAATCCGATCTGATGTGGCAGCTGGACAGCTGTTGGGTCTGTGTCAGGACCAATTCGACTCTGACGTCTACTTTTCACTGACTTTCCAGTTGTCCTTTTTCCATTTTTTTTTTTTTTTTGTTTCGCTGTTCTCAAGCCCCCAAAGTCCCCAGTGAGTTGCTTTGTCCGTCTGTCTGCCAAAAACTTGTTGATTTCCAGATGGAAGGAAAAAACTTTAGAGAACCCAGAGAGACCAACGGGAACTTTTTGGGGTAAAAAAAACAATTACAGAAAACATTCCGAGTAGATGGATGTGTTTTTAATTTGCGGTGTCAGGCTGTCCGCAAACGTCTGGCGGAGACTCCCACTTACGACAATTTGCAAAACATTTTCTGAAATCATGACAAATCCGTTGGCTGGGAAGCCCCAAAAAAAAAAAAAACCACAGATAAAACGGCAGAAAAAAAACAACCAAAAAAGTCCCAAAACGCAACGCACCTCACCGCACCGCGCCGCACCGCCATCCAACCAACAACAATTCCAATCGCTGTCACCCAGCAAATCCTTCGGAGGAGCAAAAACTGAACAAACACAGACAAAAGGACCAACAGAGACCGCAACATGTTGTCGCTTTGCTAATTGGAGCGCAACCAAACGGTGGCGAGCGATGCAGATGGAAATGGAGATGAAGATGACAGGGGAGTTGACACCGGCAAGGATAACAACGACCAGTCGGAGGAGATGACAGAGGTGGCAGTGCAGATGGAAATAATTACAAAACAGTTTACTCAATAAAATTCCAAATGATTTAACGACAACGACGACGACAACGACAACAAAATGCTACAACCGATTGGAGTCAGGCGTTGGCATAGAAACAGAACGAAGGATGCAAGGCGGGGCAGGAAAACTTTTACTACAAAACTGACATTGATTGAATGGCCATGGTGATGGTGATGGTGATGGTGATGGCAAAGGCCAGGATATCAGGGTGTCAGGATGTGAGTTAGAGTGTCTGGGAAAAGCAGAGATTGCAGCGAGTCAGCAGAGTCAACTAAGCAACAGATCTACCCTGTGTGAAAGTGTGATGTGTGATTGAGCCGTGAACCATCAATGAGGACAATAATGCAAGGATTCACACACACACACATGCAGAGACAATCAGAGCCGGGAGACCCGCATGACTGGTGCCAAGTCAGAGCTGGAAGCTCAGCCAAATCATGCCGAAATGGTCAAAAGTTTTGAGAAAGTTTTTCCCCCGCCGTTTCGGTACGCAAAAATAAGATTTACACACTCACACACCACACACACAGGGAAACATTTCATGTGTGTGATGAGGAGAAACTTGTGCGCTTGAAACCATTTCAAAACTGAATTAACTTTTGTTGCACTTTGGGTTACCTTTTGCCTTCACGTTTTGTTCCTTCTTCTTCTCCTTTTTTTTTTTCTTCTCTTTACATATTTTCCTTTTTGTGGCCGCCTTGCCACTCTGTCGCACTCACACACACACGCACACACACGCCTAAGCTGAATGCTTATAAAGTTTCTTTTATGTAAATTGCTTTGCTTAGCACAGCTGGGATATAGCCTACATCTGTCCGTATGTGTGTGTGTGGGTGTGTGTGTAGGTGATAGAGATACAGTTATTTATACATTTGTATATCCCCAGAGCCGCAGAGCCCCAGACTCACCTGCTTATTTGCTTTTTTTTTGCGGTTGTCCGTCCCTGGAGCTGCCCTGGAAAGGCCTGACACCAATTAGAAAAAGAGTTGCCGCCAGGCAACGGCTACTTTCCTTGGCAGAAATTAGATTTGCAACTCTAACCAGATGCAGAAGAAGAAGAAAACCAAACGAGCGATATTTTTTAGTATGTCAAACGATGGCGGCCATCAGCCGATATTCACAGCCTTCGTTAGCTTTCTATCCATTCAAACAGATCTAAACGTCAACTATCGATAGATTTCATCGAATTAGACAAAGCAACTTTGTGATTGACAGCCCTGGTAAGAAATCTCCTGACTTCTTTCAAAGCCCTGGGTGAAAAAAATTATCTCAGCGTTTCGTTGTATCTTGAAGAAATTATTCAATCACATACTGTCTGTTCATATCGAACTAAAATCGGTAGCAATTTTTTATCGAAAACTGCTAGGAGAATTCAGCAAACCGCATACGATCTCGCCTAGAAGGTTTTTCTACCACATAAATCAATTTTGCAGACTTTTTATGTAAGTTTAACGCGAATCATTCAAGAAAAAAAAATTCTTTTCACCCAATGCAAGTCCCGTTCAGTTTTTAAAAATCATCAATCAATTTATCCAAGATGGATAACAATTTGCATACCAACTATCCAGTTAACATATCCGCAGAGATGTGCGCCTATTGCTTCGAGGTCCTCGAGGCTGCGGTCAACAATCAGCAGCGCACAATCGTTCCGCACTTCGTTGACGAGATTTTGCCATTCTTTGTCACCTGGATGATTGGCAGCTCCAAGGAGCTGCGTGGCTGCCTGGGCACCCTGTTGCCCAAGCCCATGCACATTGGCATGCGCGAGGTGGCACTGGAGAGCGCCATGGCTGATCCGCGCTATCCACCGGTGGCCAACATTGAGCTGCCACTGCTGACCGTCTGTGTGTCCGTTTTGCACAGCTTCGAGGCCATGGACGATTGCCTGAACTGGACCGTTGGCCAGCACGGCATCCACATTGAGTTTGCGGATCCGAATGGCGCCCTCATCTCCGGCACCTGTCTGCCCAGTGTGCCATTCATCGCCGGCTGGAACCAAATGGAAACCATCGAGGCCCTGGTGTTCAACAGCGAGTATCCAAACGTCCCGATGACCGAGGAGTTTCGTCGGTCCATCAAGCTAACGCGCTACTGCTCAAACGACTATGAAATGACCTACGAGGAGTACATGGACCTACTGGAGCGTCGTGCCATCGAAAACAGCACAATGGAGTTTTAAAATTCAAAATAATTCCAACCGAGCATACTAAACTGGCTCAATAGTTCCAAAATTGTTTGTATTTCTATTGTCTTGGATACGTTCATATTTTGGTTTTTAATTATCCGGATCAGCAAATAAAATATTTATGAATTTATTCCATGTAATTGACACACAACTGTCCCTGATCTTCCGCCTCCTCCTAGACCCCCAGGCTGTCCACTCCATCGTGTATAATCGATAAGTAATTACGCACGTCTTAAAGGAAGGAAACGGCTAGGGGGATAGGAATAGATTAGGGCTGATGGCCTCAAACTTATTTAGACCATGACGGCCCCCCTCTGACCTCTGTGGTCAATTGTCACCTGCTTCAGTGGCCCCCGGGAGGGCAATTTCATTTACCACTGTCGCCGGTCAAGTAGATTGAACCGAACTGACTAGAGACCAGAAAAAAACACAAATTTAAGGAAAATTTATATTAAAACAGCAAATTATGGGCCGTTTAAGTCTGCTTTATGCTGTTGTCGATGGCATGTCATCACAGCTCATTCCGAACTCACTCGAACGGTAGCGCGTAAGCTTGATGGCGTTGCGGCAGCCTCGAGGACCTCAAAGTAACATCTCTGAAGCAGAGCTTGGTGGTTGGTCACAGGGCAAATTAGTCATTTTAATTGATGTAAAAAAATATGTATTTTATGGCGTTCAATGGCTGATTTCTGAGAAGCAAATGAATTAACCGAAATTGTGGAGAAATCTGAATGGAATTGTTGTAGATTCTATTCACCTAGGTGACCTGCAGTCTGATTGCCTTAAATTTGAACATTTGGCCAAGTCAGGGCCGTGAAACTGCTGTCAGCTTAGGCCAGGGCTTCCATCAGCTTTTAGCTTTGCCGAGTTCGATAAATGCTATCGATAGACTGACATTGCTTGGTCACACTGCCAATCAGCTCTGATTGTTTTCATCTTTAAACTTCCATGGCAGACAATTGAAATTATTTTTGCTTATGTATATGTGTGTGTTTAGCAATCATATATAGCTGTATTGTGTAATGCAAAATTATTGTTAAAAAAACAAACAAACAAACAAAAAATTAATCAACCAATTGTAAAGCAATCGAACGTGCAAGCAATTCAAAGGCGATGCATTTGCATGTGTGAGTATGTGTAGGTGGTAGCAGCCATAGAGGCAGAAAGTTTTTCGCAATTTTACCCAAAATTAATCACAACTCATTCATATACAGGCAGCCACACACACACACCCACACACACAGCCATACACATGCCAAGGCCTAAATACTCTGTACATGCTGGGCACTGAGCCCTCTAAATCCAATTGAATCTACTTTTTAGCCAAAGCCTATCGCCTTGCCGTCTCACATGAGAGAAGGCTACGACGTGCCAATAGCAGGGATACGCGGTCTCGGCTGGGCTCTGCCTAAGGAGCTGGAAAAGCTCTCCATGGTGATTGTGGTGATGGTGGATGGTGGCAATGAACAAGCTAAATGGCACGACAGAGCAGGATGTGGGGGAGTGTGGGAGACACAGAGAGAGAGAGAGTGAGGAGTTTTCTTGGAGACAGCAAAACATTCTTGTGCACGTTAATTCCATTAAAAGCCGCAGTATGCGCCACCAGGCAGAGCCGCAGGCATTCTACGTGCCGCGTTGTCCTGAATTGGGCTACGGAATTTAGGTTGCATACTTTTTAAGGAATTTTTTTCCACCGAACATGGGAAATTAATGATGCCTAGATTTGCGCCTACTGCGTTGTCTATCAATGTATAAATTGATGACACACACACACTGCGAGGAGTGCAAATTACTTGAGAGTTTAGAACAAGAAGCCTCCGAGTTGAAGCCTCCAGCTTTACAGGAGGCGCCATGTTGCTTTAGCTAACTGCACACGTACAGAGACACAAACACCCAGAGGAAAAGGAGGGTGAAGAGAGGGGGACACAGACGCCCACTAATGCATAATGTATATGCAAGGATGTGGAGGCTAAAAGAGGTCGCCAGTTGACCCATATGAGACAGCAGCAGTGAGCAGTGAGCAGTCGAAAGACACTTTGAGCAGCCAGCAGAGCAAAACAGGAGCAGCCAGGACACCGGGACCAGCAATTTGAGTAAATTATATGCTTCAGCTTAATTGCGCTGCGCTAATCAACAAATGTGACGACAAACCCAACCAGAAGCCACGCAAAGCCACGATGAACTCAACCGACTAACTGAATGACTAACAGGACGTGCAAGTGCAAGTGGCCGCTCAACTGTTGACTGCTGCCTGTTGACGTGGCCAGGATCAGGCTTCTCTGACTGACTGACTAACTGACTGACTGACTAAGTATGGCTAATGGCAGGTAACTGCTTATACAACTCAATGGCAACATTACGTGGCAAGTGCCGGGCCACCACTAATGGACGTCGTTTGCCCCACTCCAGGTCCCAGTCGAGCCGGCAAATGACTGTTTGAGTGACCAACTAGCTGGGTCCCCAAGTAATTCAACCAGACGCAGCCAGCCAGACAGGCAGGCTGCCAGGCAGGCAGTCAATGATTCTTTTCAAGCAATTTCCCAACTCTGAATTTCCTTTTTACTTATGATTTCCTTCCCCGCCGCGGCTGCCGCTTCATCATCATCGTGGAATTTCTCAATCAATTGTTGCCTGATTAGAATCTAATCAATGAGCCAAATGAAATTCTCATCTGGCGACACATAAGCACACTCTGGCAGTCCTTTTTAGCTTTTTCCTTTGACCTTCCCTAGGTCCTTTCGCCCATTGGCCCATTGGCCTTTCATGCTCATGTGCGCTTCCCTCTGTTTCAAATTATATTCGCTCAATTAGGTTACTACGCGGCCCGTTAGCGATCCCCCTTGGCAGTGGCTACTCAGTTGCAACTACAAGGAGCAAGGAGCGAGGGACATTGCCCAAACCGAAAACAAATTGCATTTGCAGTTGACTGCCAGCGAGGCAGGCAGATAGACAGAGAGGAAGACACTGAGAGGGAGACAAATGCAATTTACTGCAGTCTGAGAAGCCAGTAACGGACACAAACACAGTGTGAGAGTCTCAGAGTCACCAGGGCCAGGGCTGATGCCTGGCTTTTGTCAATTCTCGTCCTCCGCCAGCCGTCAGCAGCCCCACTGCCCCTGGATCCACTTGAACTGAACGAGGGTTGACTGCTGCCATCCACCATCCGTCGTCCGACGTCCATCGTCCTCTGCCTGTCACGAGCCATTAAACAGCCATTGTTTTGGTCTTGTACCCCAAAAAAAACAAGCTCCAAGCGACCGCCATCGTAGCCATCTAGGTGAACTAGAGAGAAGCATCGTCGTCGTTGTCCCCCCTGCTGGCTGAGGCTGAGCTGAGCAAGTTGATACACTAAAAACCAGAAGTTTTCCATTCTTTTGAGTCATTAGTTGGTAATTTATCAAAGTCATGAATTTATATTCCAACAACCTGACCTTTAGCCCCGCTCCTTGCCAGCGCCTCCTCCTCCTCAGCGCTTCCTTAGCCTGCCAACTGCAAATTGCAGATTGCAAAGTTTCCTCCGTTGTGGCAACGAGGAAGACAAAAGCTGAAAAGCAAGGAAAGAAACTCGTAAAATCTGTCGTCGTTTTTTCAATTAGTTGGATTCACTGGGAATATGAAAATTCTATGAAATAAAAAATTTTCCAACTGCTCCAGAGCAGCTGTCGGCAACTATCATTGTCAAGTCAATGGCAATGGAATCAGTGAGCCGCTCAGCTCAGCTCATCTCAGATGTCTATTGCTTGTCTAGGATACTTGGGTCTCCACTTCAAGTGGCTGTGTTCAGGGATGACACATAGCTGGACGACATCTATATATGCTGGATCGTGTCCTGGTCCCCTTGCCCATCCCCCCTTCTTTAGACTTCAGTTAACGCCCTTGTGGCGTTGACATTCATTGCATTAGTTTTTGGGCAACAAGTTTTACGCAGTCCACAGTCCACTGTCCATGCAATCTGAGTGCCTCTGGCTTCCTCCCCAAGCTGCTCTACAATCTCCAATCCCCCAGCCCAATCCCACTGACTCTCTCAGTCAACTGCTGAGGTTCATTAATGCAAAAATATGCGTAAAGTTTTTGGTGTGACAGAGAGCAGCGAGGTGCGAGGGCCAATGAAGCCCGCATTTGGCCATCCTTGGACTCTCCAGTCCAACTGTATCAATGTTGATGTTCATTCCCTTCATAATGATGATGATGATGATGATGATGGGGATGCGGATGCTGATGACGATGGCATGCAATTCACTTTTAGTTGGCTTTCACTGCGGCTGCTGCTGCCCTCCCCTCTCAACTGTGGACGGCTGATTAAAAGCAATTTGCTTGAATTTAAAACGACAATGCGATGCCATTTTATTTAACCAAATTGTATACAGTTAGTTGGTCCTGCTGGTGGCTGCTGGTGGCTGCTGAACCCCTCATGTAGCCATTGGAGTGTCCTGACCAAGTGGCAAGCGAGCGAGTTTCCCTTTGGAGTTTTGTGTATTTGAGTTGCCAACTTGGCTGCACATAATTCAATTAATTAATTAATTTATGTAATTAATTTGATTTTCAAAACATCTCGGGGGAAAATCAAATTTACCCAAGATAATCAAAGAGAAGCCGCAACCAGGCGGCCTCAAAGCCTCAAGGAATCTTCATCTAAAGACCTGTCAATTGCTGGCCGCCTGAATGCTCTTCACTCCTCGCTGTTGTTACCAGGACACGCCAATGGTCAGCCTTCAACTACTATTATCCTGCTGAACCTGCCTTCATATGTCAATCAATCAATCAATCAATTCAAATGAAGAAACTAATGATAAACAAGAATGACGATGGCCTGATGGCCGCACACACAACAGTTTTCCATGCGGAAGCTCAATGGACATCCTTCTGACTTCCAATCCCTGGACACACACACACACCCTCAAAAGTAATGGCCACAACTGACAGGCAGAAGCGATAAGAATCCTGTTCGGGCCATTTGTACTCGGTATCACAGAATTAATCTTGAAAATGGAAGCTAATTCAAGTGTCAGGCGATTCGGTCATCAAAATATCCTTAATCACTGCTTCAACCATCCTCTCTCCCTCTTCCTCTCCCTCCCTCAGTGTTCCCTCAACTATTAACTTCTGCAACAGCAAGAGACAAACAAAATATCTTTTTACCTCATGACATTTGATATTTATGCGACACGAATTCCAGGAAATTGCATTTGCAATCTCCAAATTTCCCCAGAGCTTTGCTCTCTCTGTCCCGCTGTCTCTGTGTGAAACAAACAAATATTTGTGAGAAAGCAAAACGATTTGCAGCTGCAGCATTGTGGCTTTCTCTGGCGTTTTAATTGGCTTTGCTTTCCACGACATTTGAATATGAAAAGAAAGTTTTTCTTACCTCAATGAGTTGTTATGATGAAGGCAGCTCCATAAACATCCTTTAAACTCACTGCCTGAGGGCAGCTACTCAGGTCTTTGGTTAGTCAATTCCAGGAGTCGCACAGCTGCAAATCCTTTTATTTGCTCAGCTCTACTCGGCTGTAGACAACAGAAATGTTTTCTTTATTTTATCCTTCTTGCTTGCCGGCGAGAGCTGCTTGCTGTTGACTGATAATGGCCAGGACATTTTGGCAGCCTGGCAGCCTTTGACAGAACAGTCCTGTGTGGGGTCTCTCCTTTAGCCTTTTATCCTAGCCGACTCCAGTGCGGTGTGTGTGTCATCTAATCCTGCCAGAGTGCTGGAGCTCAGCGTGGATGTGGATGTGGATGGTGAATGTGACATTTGCTGTTATAAATGCAGGATCCACCTAGTGAAACTAATCAGTTAATGTTACAGGGCTGCCAGGACAAGGACTTGGTCAGCCATTGAAAATGATTTCCCCCCAAGGCAAAGGCAGAGAAATAAAGTTTGCAGAAATTAATATTCAAATGCCAAAGACATAATCAAGTCGTTGGAGTTTAACAATTAAATCACAGATTCAGTCAACGGAAAGTCAAGTTCTCAAGCACAGAGAGAGCAGCAGCAGCGAGACACTGGAATCCTTTTGGTGGAAGTCAGACAACAAAAAACAATTGAAAGTCATAAGAAATTCCATCTTGATGTCAGCAAATAGAATTCTAAAGGAGCTCAAGGGGCTGGAGTGATTGGGTGGTGGGATTGAGTTGTCTGTGTGCCGAAAACATGCGTGGGGGGGATGGGAGATAATGGGTTTCCGCCTGCCTGATTCATTTAATTATGATTTCCGGTGTCGAGTGTGTTAAATGCGACACGCTTTTCCTCACACACACACAGACACAGCACTGACTGCCATCCACGTGCTCATGTATTAAGGCTACGTTGATTGCCACGCCCCCGCACAACATCTCAGCCATCCAGCCTTGAGTGCAATAGAAATAGGAAAAAATGAAATAAAAAAAAAAAGGAAACAAAATCCATCAACTCGGCAAAAATTTTTACTCTTTTTTTTCCATCTGCTCCTGCTCCTGCTCTGTCCTTTCAACCTCTGCTGACCCTGCCGCACGCTCCGCCATTTGCTTATATTAGAAACTCATTTCCGGTTGTAATTGAGTCGCTCGACAAGCTGTCGACGGGTTGTTGGGTTGTTGGGTTGCCATCTAATGCGTCGTCATTCTATCGCCCTGTTTATGCAAATTAATGAGCAAAGCCACGCCCATTTCCGCACACACAGCCCATCGCACTGACTGCGGTTTCAATTGTCCATTCACAGTTGTCGGCATTGATTTGCATACCGCGGTGGCATTTAATCTCATTGCATCTAACTGCCTGACTGATTGTCCTTCGCCCCTGACAAATATAGAGAAAAAACCTTGCTTTCCCTGAACTTTACAAGCGCACCTCGGGCTTAATGCTTTCATCTGTTCATTGGTAGAATAAAGCAGCCAAAAACTTGATGGAAAATGCGCTGCCATCAAGCGTTTGGTGGATGCTAAGGGAAAAACCTCCTCTTTCTCTCCCCTCTGATTGAAGCTTTTTAATTGCTGAATTTAAAATTTCCCTTTCCGTTTTCTTTGTAGAACCCTCGCCGCTGTACGATAACAATCATTACCATGAGGAATGTCTACGCTGCAATTCGTGCGGCCTGAACTTGACTGGTCCCAACCAGAAACGTGCCAGGAGGTTCAAGGTAAACTTTAATTCTCCAACTACAGTTTACAGCACCCGGCTGCTTCCCACTGCTTCCCACTGCTCCCCACTGCTGCCCAGCAGCCAGCAGCAGCAACTCATATCGAATGCATAATGCTCATTTGTTGCTGCTGCCTCATAAACTGAACTCATTACGCATAAAATGTGAACAAGTTTTGCCAGAGCAAGGAGCAGAGCGGGTTGCCTGGTAACGAAGCCGATTAAGCTGATGGCCACACACACACACACCCACCCACACCCACACACATGGCAGCTGTCTGACTCCTTGTGCAGTTGCTTAATCAAAACTCTTGGCCAAATAAATCACATTTACACCAGTCGCGTTCAGTTTCATCGGCCTCCATGCTGCCCCCTTTGCTAAGACACTCAAGCATCTCACTCACTCTGTCTCTCTCTTTTGTCTTGGCAGAACCAAATACTGTGCGACCTGCATTTCGCCGACGTGGCCCTAATGGAGTGTTCCGATTTTATGCAGCAGCTGCGGAGCTTTAAGCCACAATCGCTGGGCTGTGCGGTCGCCAGGCGCAAGAGCTCAACGACGTTAATATTTCCACTGCCGCCGCAAGCATGTTCAGGTATGTAGAGCTCAATGGGCCAGGGATGGTGGTACAGGGGACAGCCATACAGGAACAGCTATCACATAGGGCTCTAGCGGTGGTCCCAGTGCCACAGGCCGCAGGTAGCTTTTTTTATTAAAACCAAATCGAGCCAGTCAGGCAGCTCAGGCAGCCCAGGCAGCCAAGGGTAAAAGCGAGCGCCCGCAAAAGCAGGCAACACTTTTTAGTACAACAAGCAAACTCATGTGTGGGGCATGCATGGATGTACGTGTGTGTGTGTGTGCAATGAGCACGCAAATATTTTTACAAACATAATTTGATGAGTATAAAGGCCAAAGGGAAGTGTATAGCTGGGTTAGAAGCCTTCCGCTCAAGGTAGATCGATGATCAATCCAATATCCTTGCTGCATTGCCTTGTAGAAGGACCGCAGGACTATTAAGTTCCAGTCAGAGCTTCCGGACTAATGATTTGAAGCGCACAGCTGTTGGTTGAAGGAAAGAAGCCACGTGGAAGCCATTGGAAGGCCTTCAAGGCTGCCTTACGATCTCAGGGATAAAAGCAGGGTATCCAAGAGCAGAGCTACAGGGTATTCGAAAGCTAAAAGGTTAACGTTTTCTACATATGTAATCCGCGACTCTTTTTTCTGTTGTTGTTGTTTGTTTGCCTATTTTTTAATGCGTTTGTATGGGTGGCAGCTGCCGGCTTCAGCCTTTATAATTCAAATGAGATTTGCGCGCCCAACACTCACACACACACACGCACGCATATCTACAGCGACTACAGACAGCGACTGCGACGTCTACAAGTTGGAAAATGTTTGGCATTTTGCACAATAAAGTTGTTCAAACATATTTGACGTTCGGGTTGCCTCTACACGCACACACGGAGGGGCGGGTGGAGTGAGAAGGGGGGAAGGAGGGCCAACACACACACAAACAAACACAGCAGATAAAGCCGCCATTTTTCGCTGACATAAACTTTCAATTCATTTTTTTTTTTTCCTTTACTTTCTTCTTCCTCCTTTTTTATTTACTTTATTTCCTCTGGTTTCCTTTCATTTTTTTCCCCTGACTTTTTCTTTTTGGCTTTATTTCCCCTTTTTAGCCACTTCAGCATTATGAAATGTGGAATAAAAAAATATTAAATGTAATATGAAACGCAAACTGTTTAATTAAACTGTAAAAGGGACGAAATAATTTTCTTTTTTCTAGGTAATTTGATGATTTTAGTCATAAAAAAAATTAGGGAGAAGGAAAATTGACTTTATTTGCCATTTTATGGTATTAAAAAAATACCAAAGTGTCTCGAGGTTTTATCTGTTGAGGCCTCCACCATAGACCAGTCAACTAACCAGTCAAAGGCTTCAGGAAATGATTTTTCTGTGCTTGAATGAAGAAGGAAACACATGGAAGTGTTCATTCACTGTAAACAGGATAACCTTAGGGGCAACCCTCGTATAAAACTCACCCTCACACGTGTGTGTGATTCACACTCTATATGGACAGAACATGATGTGGTTGCCTCTCTGCCTGTGTGGCTGTCTGTGTGTGTCTTGTCCGCCTCACGAAAAGTTGATTAACTGGATTTTTATTACGAAACTTTTTGCTTGCCCAACCCACCCCGCCCCACCCCCGCACAACTGACAATCCCATAATTCTACCCTTTATGCTCGTCATTCCTCCCTCCCTGGGCTGCCTGGTTTGGACCCACAGAGTACATGG
>JAWNPV010000002.1:91262-125129 GCA_035078785.1 Collessia kirishimana
GGCGGCATCCATTTTAATTACAATACTTTGGCGAACGTCGTCGTCGCCAGGAAGACGCCTTGGTCAGAGCTAAACTGCTGGCAGATTATCAATTTCCCTTAAAGCCAGCTGATTGCCAGGGAATTAGACTACAAAGTTTCCGCTGCTCATTTGAATTTAATATGCAAAACGTAATTAAATATGGAAAAAGCTGCTTCCCTTTGATGCTGTGATGCTGTGATTGGCCAAATGAATCCAAATGGATCCAATTGTCATAGCCTATGATGAGGGCATTTATAAATCGGCTTTCTTTATTGCTATGAAATTGCATTAAGCGGGGATAAGGGGGCAGGGTGTGGGGGGGAAGGCCGATATAACAATTTACAAAATTAATTTATACATTGAAAAAAATAGTTGAGAAACAATTTGGTGTCGAAATGTTCAACGCGCAATCGCACACTTAAAGGATTGACATGCTCTTCTCGAGGGTGCGTCGCTCAATGAGATCCATGTACTCGTCGTACGTCATCTCGTAGTCCTGGGAGCGAAAGCGTGTGACCTTCAGGGAATCGAGGGTCTCCTGGGTTATCTCGTCCTCATCGTAGCCGGCCTTGCGCACCAGCGACTCGATGGTCTTGGCCCGATCCCATTCGGAGGCCACCGGCACGTATGAGGGATACGTGGCCTTGACACGGTCGCCTTCGTTCAGCATCTCAATCTGAATGCCGTGTGTGCCGATCTCCCAGTCCAGATAGTTCTGGGCTTCTTCGATGTCATCCAAAATGGACACACAGACGGTCAGCAGCGGCAACTCGACCGAGGCAATTGGCGGAAAGTAGGGATCCTTGAGGGCGCTGTCCAAAGCCAGCTGACGCAGTCCAGTGTGCAGATTCTGGTTGACCAACATGCCAAAGCAGCCGCGCACCTCCTTCTCGTCGCCAATTAACCACGAGACACACACCGAGCGCGACATATCGCCAAACTGTGGCACCACCGAGTGGTGCATGTGATTTATCTTGCCGTCGAGCAGCTCGAAGCAGTACAGACACAGGTCATCCGGTCTAAACGACATCCTAACGGTCCTTACGTCCCCCCAATCCGAATCTAAAAGACAATGGTGGCTGGTGGCTGGTGGCTGCTGGCTCTCCTCTCTCTACTCACATGTACAAAATATAGAAATCAAAACTTTTACCGGATATGAACTGATTGCCTTTCGCTCAACTGCAAATGTTTTGTTGTTGTTGATGGGACCCCGGGAGGCAGCTTAGGGATTCTAGTTGAGAGTCGACAGATTGGCGGATTGGCGGGTGGCAGGCTACTTACTTGGACAATAACTTTTGATTTTGCTTAGATTTTATAAAGCATTAATTTACGAATTTGAAAATTTTCTCAAAATATTGGAGAAGCAATTGCTAGAGCTAAAACACGAATGAATGCTGTTCGAATGGCTTTTCGCTTGATCGGTTCTGACAACTAAAACCGAGTTGCTTGGCTCAAAGGGGCTCCAACAATGGAGAAAGTCAGTTCAAGTCTTCTTTAAAGAATTCCAGGTTCTCTAACCATTTGAATGGCTTAATTAAATCCATTGAAATCCTTCCCACACAGCCTGGTTGGCTCTTTTCCCATCAAGTAGGTTCATCAGTTTCTCTATTGTGCCATAGATGGCGCTGGTTGTCATTGACACTAAAGATAGCAAGCAATACAGCTAGTCAAAGGGGGGGTCTGCTATCTGGTCTTCTTGTTCGTTGTATTGTTAACTGATAAAACACACAGATTCATCAGTGTAAAAGCTGTCAACTCTACCTAACAGAGGAAACATGATAATTTTGCTGTTACTGGTCTGATTGTCAAGGTCATAGTCGAAGCAGAGAAACCGATTTCAGTAAATTATTTGAATTGATTAAACTGATCTGGCAATATGGCAACAGTAAAATCCTTGGTAGCTGTTGATGCTTTAGACTTCTCTGTGGTGGGGCAGCCTGGCCTGCCTTGGCTGCCTGGGTCGCTGCATTGCACACACAACTATTGAGAGCGGCATTAAGGATGCTTGTGCTAAAGTGTTGTGATGCGTGTCACAGTTAAGTGCAAGTGCTGCTTAGGAGCTGATTCGCATATTTGTTGTCCGCACTTCGATGGCGCACAAAAGGGAGCATCGCACAGCAGCGGACAGCAGGACAAGAGCCAACCAGCCAACCATTTGCTAGTCATTTGCCCCTCAACGTTCACAGTTCCCTGCTGGCTGCCTAAGTGCCCAAGTGCAATTGTTATTTAGTTTTTCTAGTGTCCACACACACACACACATCTATATGCGGTTTGCCTTCTGGTCCTTGGCTTTCCTTGAACAGAATGTGCTGTGCAACGCTGCGTATACGTAATGCACAAGCCAGCAACTACTTCTGATGGCGTCTGCAGATTTTAAATAACAAATTCCGCTTTGAATTGTCATTTTCTGTTTTATTATGAATGCATAAAGCGATTACAATTGTTTAATCGAATGGTAACCTATCGATGACTTGAATGCCCACTGGAGGTGTCTGGATGACATTTGATTAACATTTCCGCAAATGATTTCAGCCCAAGCAGTACAGTGAAAAGCTCTTATCATGTTTCCCGAAATGTTCTAGATAAAAATCGAGCAGAGCAAACCGTAGACGGCAGAGACGGAACCTTCGACTGCCGCCAAGACGGTAAATCAGAGCTCCGCTGTGTCTTATTACACAATAGATGCTCGCCGACTGGCCCAGTGTGCAGGGGACCAGAAGGATGCCTGCTTAAATCACTGGAGCATCCATCAGACAGAGCTTTAGCTTAGGGTCCTTTTAGGCCGAGCTGACAGGAAGCGGCCTAATACGCAACAAACATGAACCTTGGAAGATGCAGCCGCCTCCTAAGCTGCCAACCAATATCCGGTCTCACATGGTCGTCTGAGCCCACCTGCCTGGACACTTAGTTGTAACCAAGGCTGTTCAGAAGCTGAGAACAAAGGCCTCCCAACTGTATAGCTAATGGACGTGGGCGGGGCAGTGGAGCATGACCGACCGTAATGTCTAAACCTGTAAGCAGTCACGCGCCCATTTCTTCGGCAGACTGGACTTGGGCCCGAGCTATCTAAGTCCTGTGTCGTGTGTATAATTTCATAAATTTAATTGTCACGTACACAGATGTAGCCAAGTATCCTTGCCCTCCACCCTGGCGTATTTCTATAAGGAAATATATTTTTCGAAGCCGCCAGACAGAGGGGATTGGCACGATACGTGTTTATAACTTTGGCGCGCGATTTGGCCATAAACATTGGCGCTGCTCGGGCCATAAGGACGATGATTTATTCACTTCATGTATTATTTTATCTATTTTATGGGCGCTGGCAGGAGCCACAATCAATGGATTTTGCTACATTTAATTAGTTGCGGCTAAAAGCGAAATTTACGATTCATTTGCTGTCCGAGATTCAAGTGATTTTATGGGAAAAATATGTGTCAATCGAGTTGGAAGGCCAGGGATTATACTAAGCGATACAGTTTGGGGATTTTAGGACAGGAAGATTCCCTTCTGACCATAGAGGAATTCTGGACTGTAGCTGTTGCCTTTGGACTTGCGGTTTCCCTCAGGTCTCGGCTCTGGCACCTCTGATTCGTCTACTACCAACTGACTTGATCATCTCTCAGTGCTATCAAGTTGCCCAACTAACAGGGCTGCCTGCTATCAAGTCATCCATCAGGCTTCCACCTCGTCCTGCTGGTCCTGCTGCTCCTGCCACCTGCCACCCAGCACCAGCATGTTAATGTGCATTATTAGCCAGATAATTGTCTGTGAGAACTGACTGGCAGCGGCCAGCGGTGTCTCCAGCTGACAGTTTGCAATTTTCATATTGTTTTTCCCTGAACCCCCTGTTCCCCTGTCCCCCTGTTCCCCTGTCCCCCAGCATTCCATCATGCTGCTGGTGTCCTTGCGGCATAATAAATTTAGCAGCCAGCCCAGGCGAAAACAAGCGAAACAGCGAGCAAGAAAAATATATGAAACGTAAAAATGATTTCCTAGCGTCGCGTCTTTTTAACGTTTATTTGTCAACGTATTTATCTTGGGCTCTGCGCACCACCCAACCACCCACGTCTTGTTGTCTACGACCATTTTAATATTTTAATGTGTTTTGGCACGTAAAATTCTTGTTGTTTCCTGTGTGTGGCTGTGTGTGTTTCCTTTCAGTATTTGAGGCCTGAAGTTTGTGAAAAATGATTTTAATTTTCGTCCAACGAACGCAGGGATTTTAATAAATAGAGTTTAAATAGCGAAGCTATTAATTTATGGGTTTTTCATTGTCGCCTGACTGCCTGACTGCCCGTCTGCCTGCCCGACCTGCCTGGCCTGCCTGCCTGTTGAAAGGCAATTAATTAAAAGTCGACTATGAACGACTCAGCGACTCACTGGGCCCGGGAGCCTAAAACCCACCCAGCATAATGAATCCGCTTTTGTTCTTTTGTCCAGTAAGAGGAGAGTAAGGCGCTTACCAAAAATATTGCAATTTGCATTGCATATTGATTGGATTTTTGTCTTGTGTCGGCCCGAAAGGGGTTTCCTGGGCCAAATCTTGCCATTTTCATTTACTTTGTGTGCCTGGACGGGTGTTGTGTGTGTGGGCCTGAGACAACAACGACTCTGCCTTGGGCCCTCAACATACCCTTGAGTTGATTGAGTTGCCAGAGATCTGGCTGAACCAGCCTCCATCCAATCAACCATTCAATGGGTATTTTGTGATTCGAATTGTTTTAAATGGAATCTGCATTCCGAGTTGTTTTAATTAGTGCAGAGCTTGTCAAAACACACAAAGAAGGAAGCCGCAAAATTGCAAACAATTTTCCTCAAGGAAAACTACCAAGGCGTGAGGCCAACTGAAGGG
The DNA here is from genome assembly GCA_035078785.1 of Collessia kirishimana. Classification (NCBI taxonomy): domain Eukaryota; kingdom Metazoa; phylum Arthropoda; class Insecta; order Diptera; family Drosophilidae; genus Collessia; species Collessia kirishimana. The sequence continues at coordinate 96,136 of JAWNPV010000002.1, forward strand.
AAAACGCAACGGAGGACCAAAAGGAAAAAGGAAACAATGTGCTTCTCAGTGTGTTTTATATAGAGATTTCTTCCTGCCTGTTGCTGGTTGAGGGAAAAATGTTGAATTTAAAACCATTTATGGTCGAAGGAATGCGAAACTATGAAAAGCTGCTCGCCAGCATCTTCTCAGCGCCATTAAGTCAAACAACAGCAGATGGCAGATGGCAGACGGCAGATGGCAGACGGCAGCAACCAACACTTGACAAGATTTTAAGTGCTGAATGCACCTCTAAGCCGAATGCTGTTGTTGTTGTTGCTGTTGTTGCAACAGCTGCTCTTTGAGGCAGAAAAGCGTAAATGGAAATGCGCCGCAGCTGCCACAGCTGCAACTGCTACCTCCTCCTCCGCCTCGTGGCTGGCATATCAAGTTGCACAAACCATTTCACCAAATAAACTCAGCTTAGCAACAAAGTGCGGCATGAAAATGTAATAGACAAGGGGGAAGGGAGGAGCAAGAGGGGCAATAGGTGGCAAAGGGTGGGAAAGAAAAGTCAAAGCCTTTGGCCACAAAAGAGTGAAACTAAGAAAGGTTTAGCGAGGCGGCTGGGATAAAAGTTTTTGACTTTTTCAACCAACAACTAATTGAAAAGTGGGAGGCTCAGGGAGGCTCCAATGTGGCCGGATATGTTGGCGGCTCTATGCGGAAAGTTGGACCAACAATAACACACACACACACTGACACACACACACACAGCCAAAGGAATGCTGCCACAACAATGCAATACATTGCCAACTGAGCTGCGCAGATCCGCAATTTCAATTTTCAATCAAAACTCAAATGTCCGGGGGGGGTGCAAAAATACACACACACACACACACCCCTACAGACCCTCCACACACCCACAGACACATTTAACAGCTTCAATTAAGCGATTCCCCGCAAGGAATGTGAACGCTTTAAGGATATTTCTAGAGCCCAGAGAAGACAGTTTATGAAGAAGATTTCGTCAGCTTCCAGGTCCCCGACTGGACCCTATAGCTACTCCATGTGATCACCAATCAAACGCTTTTCCTTGAGACTTTTTAACCGATTTATTTACCAAAGTTATAAATAAAAAAATTCCAAAAAAAAAAGGGGTGAAAAAAATAGTTTGAGAGTCGCCTGTCAGAGCGACAAGATTCGTCGTTCAGAGCGACCCTTCGCCATCCACAAACTGTGTCACATAAAGCCAATAAGCAATTATTATTATACTGCTGACGGGGCAACCAAACGAATGAAGAACAAGGACAAGGACATTCGTGTGTGTCCAGCCTCCTCCGGCTTGCCATTGTAATGGGGTCGCAGGGATTGCCGCAAAGTCCAGAGCACGTAGAACAAATTTAAGCCTATTAAGTGTACGAAAAGCAATTAAAATATAATCAATATGCGTCCCAGCGGTCCCTCCAGCTCCTCCTGCCGCTGCTCCAACTCCTATTGGATTAGTTGAGACCCAGGCGCCACCTAGAGCCGGTCCAGCCGAGCTGACAATGTACGGCCTTGGCATTGGCGATTAGCTGCTCCTTGAATCGCCAAATATTGTCATCCCTGACCGGAGGTGGCTCGCGCAGGGTGGATTCAATGTCCACGTGCCTGTAGTGCTGCATCTGGCCAAGCGAAACGGGCACATCGATGGGATTGCAGGACCCTGTCCAGTGCAGGGCAAAGTGATTGTGAAGGCCCCTCACATGGGCCGTCGAATGGAGACATTTGATGGCCAGACCGCCATCCAGATGGTTGGCAACGCGATTTACCCGCCGCAGCATCAGGAAGGGCGACGATACCGACTCATCGACCGGCAGCTCCTTGGGGAAGTAAACATTGCGAAAGCAGAAGCTCACAAAGCTATCCAACTCCCCACAGCCAGGATCCATCTTGCTGGCATTGCCCTCGAGGTGCTCGATCAACTGCGGCCAGCTGCGCAGCTCGCCCAGCGGCATGATCACCTCGTCCAGGTCATGGGTCGTCACATAGTCGAACTCGTACATGTTGCGATAGATACAGTCCGTGTAGAGCAGCACTTCGTTGAGCAGCACCGTGAGGCCATTGGGCATGGGACCCACCAGCTGGTACGGCAGCCACTGCAGCTCCAACGCCCCGGGCTTCTTGCTCTGCTGCACATAATGGTTGATGGTGCGCGTTGAGTTCGCCTTGGTCTGGTCAATATTGTAGAACACGACACGCTCGGCGCCCAGCAGCCGCACCAGCTCCAGCCACTCTACCAGGCGCTCGGAGATGTCCTCGTTCGGAAAGCTGAGACCCTTGTGGCAAATGGCAAAGCGGAGGGAGCGTCGCCTGCTGGGAGCCGAGTAGTAGACGGTCAGGGCATTGTTGGGCCGCTCGCATTCATCGCCAAAGACCAGCGACACCAGCTGCGGCACTCGAAGGCCCTTGCGCTGGTTCTGCGGCACCGGACAGCTGATCACTGTGGGGTATATTTGACCCTCATGGTTGCCCCAGCTCTCGTACCACACGACCAGGTTCTCCTCAACGGGCGCCATCTCCGGCCGACCGCTGTCCTCGTACCATATTTGACAGAAGGCCGTCGGATGTGGGCCCGTCACCGTGCTCACCATGGCCAGGATAACGACCTGCGGCGACTCCTTCAGACTCAGCCGTCGATCGAAGTAGGCCCCATACAAATAGTAACTGAGGTTGCCGCCCTTGGTGAACTGGAAATGCGGTCCCTCATAGACAATGTCCTCGAACCTGGGATAAGGAGCGCACTGATCATCGAACGACCACTGATGGCCGGCATTCAAACGCAGCAGCCTCTCCACGGCCACCCTGGAGTTGGTCAACAGATCCGAGCTGTCGGCGACAACGGTGGGCTCTTCCTCCGCTGTGATCCGAGCTGAGATGAATGGTCAGTGGACTGAAGTCTTCAGAGCAGCAGCAGGGTAAATACTCACCTGTCAGACTCAGAACGGACTTGGCCAGGTCCAGTTCATAGCGTATATACAGCTGCACCACCAAGACCACCACACCGATCAGGGCCAGATACTTTAGACAACGCAGATATTTTCCAACCATATCAAGTCCACGGTGAAAGGCAACTGCGTGTTCATATCGTCACTGTGAATTGAGTGCTGCGATCTGTCTGTGAGCAGCGGCATCGATATCTTGTCAGTTGAGTTTCAATTGGAAGTGGACAAGACACCAAACAGTTTTCCATTTGTTTAATTGGAAAGCGCAACTCTAGCATTGACAATTAGAAAAGTAAAAGTGATCCGAGGTAGCAATAGGAGGAGAGAGAAAAAAGCAGAAACTTTAGCCAGGGACAAGACAAAGATCTCAAGACCCACAAGTCTTTAGTCGTTGGTTTGGGCATCAAGGCATCTTAGGATAAATAAAGCCTTCAAGCTGCTTGAGAGTGTTTACTCAGGGGAAGGGGGAGACACTGGAGGGCTAAGAGATGGCAAACAAGTGAAGCACACAGCTCACATTATTATGGACGTGGCGATGGCCAAATATGACAAAGGGCAGACGTCTTGCCAGCCCTTCCCTCTGCTCCTGTTGCTGGTCTAGGATCAAGGACAGAGTACCTGACTGACTGCCCTCCTGCCTGCTCTCCTGCCTGCCTTGCTGACTGCCTGTCTGCGCTCCTGCCTGCCTCTGGCTGCTTGCATTACATTATTGATTCGATTTCGCGCGCTGCTTGTTTTTATTGTAGCCAACTTTTAGGCTGAATGAATTGTGACCGCTGCTGCTGTTGCTGCTGCTGTTGCTGTTTGCCATTGTTAGAGTTGGCGCCATTGGCACTCAGACCAGGGCTTTGTCTGCTCCCCTTAGTCAGTCAGTCAGTCAGTCTGTCTGTCTGTCACGTTGCCTTTTCAATTCTTCATGTGTGTGTGTGTTTTTGCCACGCCCAGAGAAGCAACAACCAGAGCACCAAACACATAGACAACAACAATAACAGCAATAATAACAGTCGACAGTCAACAATTTATATGCGACACGCTGTGTACAGCTCTATAGCTATGCTGCCTTCTGCCATTGTGTGAGTGTGCGTATGTGTGTATCAGTGTGTATGTGTGTTTGCCAGCAAACAAGACATAATCAATCACTTAACCCAAAAACGCACACGATGCGTCCATTTCAATTAAAGTTTCGCTTTCATTCACTTAGCAGAAGGCAGACGGCACAAGGCTACATTGTAGACGCCTCAAAATGCAAAGGGAAAGCCGAATACACTGATAAAAACCAAGGGAAACTTGTTCAATTAAAGCAGTCAATTGAAGAGCCTGCTGAACACCCTAGTTGGCTGCCTAGCAGAGCTGTTGGTAGAGAGAGAAAAGTGGCAGGAAGCGTTGGCTGGCAAACTGAAATATTTTTTTACAGTGTAGGGAGGAATATTATTTTCATGTTTCCCCATTGATTCCATTTATACAACACACATACACACACAGACAAACAACCAGAGCCCAGCTTGTTTGGCTTTGGCCTATTGCCGTTGCCATTGTCGTTGGTGGTGTTAATGGTGGTTGGTGGTGGCTTGATGGTTGCTTATTTGCTTGGACTCCTCTATGCTGACACTGGTGGGATTCTATTCTGTTCAGTTTGGCGACGGAAGCTACCCATTTCCCGTGACAATGGCTGCCTGTTTGGCTGGCCTATTTAACGTTCTTTGCATACTTTTAGGCGGCTCGCACACGTTGCTCGATCTCAAACAATATACATTACGTTACACATGAGAAGTGTGTTTTTTGTGGGTAGGAATGAAGCCTGGAGAAAACATAAATCTGTTGCTCATGGCTGCAGGTTGTTGCTGCTGCTGTTGCTGTTGCTCTGGTTGCCGCTGCTGTTGCTGATGAGGATGCTGAGGATGTTGCCTTTGTAATTGAAGTAATGAGGTTTGGAATCGGTTTTCCGCTTGTAAATTATTTTCATAAATATAAAAGACAGCTACGATGGTGCTGCCATCCAGCTGCGACCCCTTGACCCGGTCTACATCGTATTATTTGATCAGCTCCTTGGCAGGCAAAACTCTTCAACTAAAATCACATTTCACCACACATTTAGCATAATTTAGCACTTCATTACAAGCAGTGACAGCTGCCTGTACAAAACTTTTCAATTCCCCCCCTCAGAAAAAGGGCAAAAAGCCCAAAACCACAGCAACACCAGCAGCAGGAGCTACCAGCAGTGGCAGGTCGAGGCGTGCAGACGTCAGACGGAGCTCAGTCAAGTTTTCAGCAAATTGACAAAACTCGAGTCAAAGTTGCATGGCAAAGGACATGTTGGCATTATGTTGCAAAGTGATTATTATGCCCCAGGATAGCAGCAGACAGTCAACACACATCGGCACGTCAACACATCATCACCTCGACATAACCATGAACATGACTTCTATGCCCTGCCAGCCCGCCTCCATGTAGATTTTCATAGTCATAGCCACTTGCCACGCATATTTAGATACATCATGTCACACAGGACACCTTAGAGGTTCTTTAGGATGTCTACGCTTTGAATTCAAACGAATTTATCAAGCGAAAATCTTTTTTCCAAGATTTCTCTGCAATTCTCTGTTAGATGATCGGGTTCTCAGCTTGCTGGACATGCGATTAACTGATCTGGCCATCGCCTTGTGCTTTGTAGTCCTCTAAAATCCTTAGAGGAAGTCAGATCAACGAATAAACAAATCATTTTGCCTTTATTCACACGTTGTTTTCCATTTTTTATTTCATTTCAGGTAAGATTGACCGCCTTGTGGGTCTCCGATTAGGAACGGAGCCTTCTAGCTTCCAAGAATCTGTTTAGTAAGTACAAAGCTTGTTTCCCTCTGGGTCCAGCCGACCTGAAGGTACAGCCAGCGGCCACCAGAACCCTCCAGCTGTCCCCTTTCATAGGCACCACCAACTGTCTTCAGTTTGGCAATAATTTGTTGATTCATCTACCTCGTCAAAGGGGGACTCAACTGGCGGGCGGCTGTTGCATTTGCATTGTGGACCAAATCGGGCCGAAAAACCGCAACATTTGCCCGGCACTTTGGCTTTTAAGGACGTGTCCTGTCGGCTCTTTGCGGTTTATTGGCCAATTTGCAGCTTGATTAACGCGCGCACACAGCTGCCAGGCGGGAGGTGGGAGGCGGGAAGCATTTGAAAAACGTCAGCGATTTTGCGGCCAGAGCCATGCAAATGTGAGCGGAGCTCGTTGCGGCGCCCCCAAGTATGCAATGCCATTAGGACTTTTACTTCAAATTGACTGCGTGCGAGCATTTGCAATGACTGAAACGGCAATGAACAGTGGCAGTGGGCGGCTATGGGTGGCCCCACATAACAGGAGCAAACACGCTTTAAAGGCAATAAACCTTAATTGCTGATTACGTATACGCCGCAGTGGCTTTGGCACAGGGGTCGGCTGGGGTCGACTGGGGCCGCGTTGTAAATTGTGTTAACAAAACGCTTCGCAAGTCATTCAAACAACGAAAATATTTCAATAATTTTTTGAGCGTCGCTGTTGTCGCTGTCGTCGCTGTCGTCACTGTTGTCGGTGTCTTTGTTGCTGCTCGCATAATTCGAAAATTGAAATTGTCATCACGTACATGACGCCGGCAGCGACGTGGCCATTGCGGCTCCTTCACTTGTCAACATGAATTTCCAATTTCCATCTACCGCTGCCGCTGCCGCTGCCACTTTGTCTTTAACATCATCATCATTGTCGTCGTCATTTTTATTCAACGTTTTCATTCGCATTGCAAGTTGATGACGCCGCCGCCGCCTACTCGCTCTACCGCCTCATGCCAGGGGCCATTAAGTTTATATGATCATGTTTGACTGACTGCCGCCAACACATTTGATCCGACTTTGTGTTTAAAGCAGGAAAACAACTAAAAGTCTCAAGTCCTTGTTCTGGTTAAGCCGCTTAACTGTGAAGCCAAAAAATTATGGCAACAAGGCGGGGAAATTTTCAAGAAAATTTCTGCCAACTTGTCAGTCGCTCTCTAAGCTTGTTGCTTTGTCTCTGTCCCTGAAAAGTTAGAAGTAAAGACTTTGGTTAATCTGTGGATGAAGCACGACGTGACTGACTGGCTGATGGGCTGACAGGCTGATGAAAACTATGATCATGAAGCGCTCTTGAGGCCTCTGAGAAAAGAAAGTTGTTAAAAGACAGAGAAACGTTCTCTCTGCTTATTAGCTAGAGACAAAGCTGTGTTCATTGAACAGTCAGTGACTCATCTAGCTACCCTCGTATCTTATCAGTTGACCGCATTTCATTTGAGACATTTTTTCTGTTATTTCATTGAGACGCCGATATGACAAGTGTCTCTAGGTATCTATCTGCCACTTTCTGCTTTGCTCTCTCTATCTCTCTCTCTCTCTCTCTGTCTCTGTCTCTGCTGGCGAGTAAATCTGTCATTCAAAGTTGCCAAGTTGACAGAACAAATATTGAACGGAATATGCCGAGCCAAACGGAATTTTTTTCAGCTTTTTCCGGCTTTTTTTTTTTGCGCACCTTTGACTGTTGACTTTGACATCATTCTACAGTGTTCAGTGGCCGAAAACTCCTCCATATCCTGGTCATATACAGTCTTGTGTGCGTAGTTGTAAGCGGCCTGCATGTGTGCGTGTTGTCACTTTGATTAAACGCAAACAGCTGCGTTGAAAGCCAAATTAGTTGGCTTTTATGCAAATGCATGTCGGACGGGATGGTCGTGTCCGCTTATCGCTGCTCGGATCTTGGGGGAACCCCAGTCCTCCTGCCAGCAGAGGTGTCTCAGGCTGCTGCTTTCCTTCCTAATTTCTCTCTCCGTCATTGGATACTTTCGCCCTAATGAATTGAAATGGCTAAGCCTGACCCGGGTATCCTGCCATCTTGTTGGCCTTTTTTGCGGGATTTTTGAATTAACAAGGGCAAATGAGGGAAAATTTCTTGCTTACGCACTGATTTTAATCATTAATTTTTTGGGTTAAGCTGTAAACAGCAGGAGCCAGGGTTAGCACACACCCACACCGACACACCGACACATCGAGACACCGACACGCACACACAACAGACAACACACAGTGGAAACGTGAAATGTTGCGCATACGCCGCATTGTCTGCCCTGCCATCGCCTCTTGCTCGCTGTAAGTGGTAATAATCAAAGCGTTTTGACAATTGGCTTGGTGTTACTTCTTACAGTGAGTGCGGGGCCATGAAGGTCCCCACCAGGAAAACGATGGAAAAAGGAAGAAAAAGCAGAAAAAAAATCAATTGAATAGTGCAAAAGTGTGTAAGTGAAACTGAACTCAACTGCTGAGCTGAATGGAGTTGAATGAAGCTGAATTGAAGTGAAGTGAAATCCAAGGCGATCGCATACACACACACACACACACGAACACAGTCACAGTCACTGACACGCCCATACAATTGCACTCACTTATGCACAAGCCTAGACAGGCACACTGAGCCACACACACACGCACACAAGCAAACTCGCTTACAGTGCGTCAAGGAGGAGGAGGAGGAGGAGTCGCTGTCATACGTGCTGGATAGATGGCAACTCGGTCACGTTGTTGCTTCGTTTTTGGGCAAAATTTTCAAATCGCTTTTCATTGTGATTTTCTTCTTTGTTACCTGCAGCCGTGTATTTGGCCATTTCAAGGACCAGAAATCAATGCCATCAATGCCGCTGAGGAGGAATCTTGAGGGCAATCGGATGTGATGTAATAAATAAATTCAAGCAACGCTGTGGCGGTCCTGGTTGTCCTGGCTGCATTTCAATCTCCCCGAGTTTGAAGGTCATCGATCTGCATAGTTAAAGCGTTTGCCATTGGGGTGTTTGGCTTGCCGTTTGCCCTTTTGTCCTGCCCAAGTGTTTTTCCTTGGCTTCCACTTTTCGTCACACTTAGTCAGTCGATTGTCGTTTGATTCCTTTGCTGAGCTCTGGCAATTGGTTTGCCCTGTTGCTGCTGCTGCTGCTGCTGTTGCTGCTGCTGTTTCTAGTCCTTTGTTGTTGTGTCAAACTTGGCAATTCCTTTGTATCCTGCCATGTGTTGTCGTGTATTTATATGATGTTTTTTCTCCCCTGTTTTGTCAACTTTGATAACAAACCCAACAACAATGTTGATGGCAACGAACAAAGCCAGCCAAATTCCTTGAAAACCGAATGGAAAAATCCCTTTTTAAAGGGGGGGAGCAAATGAAAAAGCAGTTTAACAAACTTTTGGGCCCAGAACCAGTCAATTAGCCAATCGAATAGCAAACTCAGTAGTTAAAGTTACTGCCGAACCTGACCGCTGCCCTTAGTGTCATTAATGATGCCACAAGTGTCCTCCATTTAGGCTTAACAGGAGCGAACAAATAAAGAAAAAATGTTAAAAGGCCAACCAGAGTGTATAAGGTTAATGCAAAGCACACATACCCACGCAGACACAAGTGCTGGGCGGAGCAAGGAGAGGAAAAAAGAAAAAAAAACGCGCTAAAAATCACACGCCCCCCGCTCTTGAGAACAAATCAAAGGAAATAAAAAAAAAAAGCGACGAGCAGGAGCCAGCGGAACAACAGCAAATTCAAATGGAAAGATAAAAAAAAAATACAAAATACAAAGGAAGGAAAAAAACAAGAGAAAACAACGACAGCAACAGACAGGCAGACAGCAAGTCAAATGTGCTCCTTGGCTTGTCGCTGGGTCCTGACAATGACAAGGATTGTGGCACTTAATTTGCCTGAACCGGCCCGGTGCAGCCCCCCCGCCTCATCCTCATCCCTCTCAAGAAACAACTAGACGGACAGACTGGCGAAGGCAACAGAAATTCCAAAACAAAATCTCAAGCTGTAATTTTATCTGTTTTTTTAGGTACAAGAAAATATTGCCTGCGGTGGCCAGAAAGGGGATCCACAGGAGTCCTGGAAATCCTGGGGCTAAAGAATTTTTTTATTTAATTTCCTTTGAATATCTTTTGATAGAGATTTTTAGATTTTTCTAATTCTATGCGTTCGATATCCTTTGAGAGTAAACAGCGCTGTGGTAGGCAGATTACTGCTGCCCAAGGATATTAGCTTTGAGCCTAGGACATTCGTCTGCTTTGGACATCAGCGAATGGAATGTTCGCTAGTCCTGTGAGGCATTCAATCCGACTTTAAACAGCTGCAACTGCACGTTGCTACTTTAATGCACACTTCAACCAACGTCCTGCAGTAATTGGATCCTTTGTGCTGTGCTGCTTTAAAAAATGTCTTCCTGTCAGCATCAGCATTTTTATGTTGTGTCATTTGATCAACTCGTTGTGTTCCAGTTCAAATATTTGTCTCGTCTCGTCTCCTCTCATTTCGTTTCGTTTTGGGCGACACTTTATGCTAATGCAGCGCTGCGTATATCCTGTTGATCCTTTAAGGATTTGCCATTAACACGCTAATGGATTCCATGGCGCAGACGGAACATAAAAAGCCCGACAAGCCCAACAGCAACAACAGAATACTTGATGGCCTGAGAAGACCCCCAAGTGGAGCACAAAGTAAATTCCGAGTTTGGCCCGCGGCTCTAGCATTTGGGATTCGACCAGCTGGCAGCTGGCAGATGGCAGTTGGCAGGGGCATTTGTCGGTCCTGAGTCCTGAGCATTGTTGCCATTGTTGTCCAGCCGGAAATCGCACAAAACTGAATGAATGATGAAATGATGAGTAAACCATTGACTCAATGAAATGACTCTGCACAGCCACAGCATTGCGAATTGCATAACTGACATCTCCGTGTCACTCTCCCTCGGGCCCTTTCTGTCTCTCCAGCTCAGCTCAACACTTAATTAGGCTTTACGCAATTGCTAAGTCTTCTGCCAGTCAAAAATACATTTTCCCCAACGCAGAATTATAAAACATTTCCCATATCCATATAACGGGGGGGTGGTAAGACGTCTTTTTGTTCACACAAGTGAGCTGAGGGGCCTTGGTCACGTGGCCGAGCGTTTAGCCGCATTGATTTGATAAAGTCTGTGATTGATATGCATTTGCTTTGATTGGCATGAGTGGCCAGGCAGGCAGGTGGTAAAATAAATAAAACGTTGCGTATGCGTAACATGCAGATATCACGCATACGCACCATGTGCTCTGCTTGCCCTGCAGTTGTGTGTCAGACACACATCCGTTTAGAGCTTGCGGAAAGGATATGCCGGTTGCCACTGTCCGGTGTCCAAATAAAAGCCAAATGAACTGCTAATTCGATGCTTTAAAACATCCAAACTGAAGAGACTTTGCCGCAGGCTCGTCAATGGCATTTTCCTTAAGCGAAACTGTTGTTGTTGGAAGTTCTTTAAACGTCTTTGCTGGTTATTGCCGAGCTGACAAAAATTTGTCCTTCTTCAGTGCGGCATGCGTGAGGCTTTTCCTTTATCCTTTGTTCAATAACACGCAATAGCTGCTCGATAGTCTCCCTGGAGTCGCATTGGCGTAGTCAAAGCCATCGTAAAGTTGCCAGCACGTGCCCGCTTGCTCGCTTGCCTCTGACATATGATTGATGGACAAACCCGGCAACCAGACAGGACAGGAGGTAGCCCCCTTCTTTCCCACAAGCGGTACATTCTTCAAACTCTAACCAAACTGAGCGTGGCCTAATGGCCAATTGCTTTAATGGTCCTTGGACCTTGGGCTGGCTGGGCACACGGGAGAGAAAGTGTCACCGCAGACAAAGTGGATTTGGATGCATTCGGTTATTTATTTATGGGATTTACTGGCTGTTGAGGGAGGTGAAGTTCTGATAGATGTTGAAGGCCGCCGCCTTGGCCTTTGTGCTGTTGAACTCTGACAGGATGGACAGCACCGTATCGGTGGTCTTTAGGCTGCTTCTGCTGTTCGTGGTGAACGAGCAACTGCAGTCCTCGGCCTCTGAAATGTCTATGCGAGTCTTTAGCAGCTTCGAAGACATCTCTTCCGGGTCCTGGCTATTCCGCTTAGTGCCTCGCACCACCGGATCAATGAGATCCATGCGCAAATGTCCCACAATTGACTCTGCCTGTGGCATGCAATCGTCCAGCTGGCTGGAGGCCTTCAGGACGAGTTTCTTTGGCTCCAGACAGGTAATCGACATTCGCTTGCTGGTCCAGTTCTGAAAGTTGATGATCAGATCCTTGCGAGACAGCTTGGCCAGCAGCTGATAGTGATTGCCATCGTCTCTATAGTTAAGCGAATACTTCTGGGCATCCTGATTCCAGTCCTCTGGCAACAGCTCGCCATTGCTGCTCGCAGGCTCTGTGTTCCTGCTGGCCACAGGCTTTTGCCTGAGATACCGACCGCGCACCTGGTCGTTGCCCACACAGCGCAGATTATACTGCTTGGTAAGGACAAAGTGGACCAAGGCGATCAGCAGATCAGACTTCTTGTGGATGCTGTGGTGTATGGTGAAGTAGAGCAGTTGCCAGCCGTAGAACTGATCTCTGGGACACTGAATGTCCAAGGCGGTGACCTCTGAGGCGGTCGACGAGGTCGATAAGCTCGATGAGCTCGATGATAAGGCGGCCGAGCTGCATGTGAAAATAGCACTGGACGTGGAGGCCACTGAATTTGCGGACATTTTAACGATGCGAAACTGGTAGGCGGGCTATGAATTTTGAATTTATTGCTTTAAAATACGGCTGTCAAATATGCTGACACATTTTCCAATGTCCATTTTCCGAGCCACCAAATCACCAAAGAAATCTGCATGGAAAAATTGCAAATCAGGCGAGGAAACTCAGATAATTTACAGCCCAATTGTGACCGCTGTCGTTGCCTCAAATTGTTGGATGATTTGGCCATGGCCAGGTGTGTATCCTGGGCTCTAGAAAACCATAAGACACTGACAGCAACAGCAAACGATGCCCATCAATTTGGGGATCTGACAAGGAGCGGCTTAAGGGCAGCGTCGGCTTTGATGCAGCAGCTGCAACTGGAGGCTGGCAAATGAAAAATGAATCGGACAGCGGATTTTATCATGTTATACGATCCACAAAAAATGTAATTCAGCAAGGACAACAGTCCCCCCGTCTTTGTGTGTGTGTGTGTGTGTGTGCAACGAGTGATGCGTAAATCCAATTTGCCTAAAATGCTCAACAAGGCAACAAAAGTTCTTTGCCAGCGTCAGCTCAACTGGTATTAAAAACAATATATATTACACACACACAGAGGGATGTGTGTGTGTGTGTGTGTGTGTGTGTGTGGATTTCCCTGCCAAGACAATATAAATCTGGCAAAAACACCAAACCTGCCTTGGGCAGTCAAAGTAAACAGACTACGTTCACCTGGGTTCACCAGGTTCAAAGGATTCCTCACGCAGCCAGCAGCTCGTAAACGTTGTCAGTTTAATTATATTGGAAAAAAGCCGAAGAAAAAAACACACACAAAACACAGGACGAATGAGTCACAGACACAGTCCAGGCAGTTGACAATATTTTAACATCAAGCGAAAGCAAACGCAACGCAACGCAACGTAACGCCATGGCAATGACAATGATCTGTGAACAAATTAAATGTAAATTTCTCTGTCCTGGTAATTTTGTAATTTTCCCTTCAAGTAGTCAAAGCACAAAGTAAACATTTTCCTCGAGGGCCGTTCACCGTGAGGCCACGAAGAGTCGCACTTACACGGGACACAAGGCGGCGACACAATTTCATTGCCTACTTAGCAGCGCTCGCACAACAAGTTATTCAAATCTGATTTAGACCAAAACTGGCAGGCAGGCAACGCTTTATGGTTGTCTGTCTGTCTGCCTGTCTGTCTAAACATGTCTGTCTTTCGGATACCCATATTCACCGCAAAATATAGACACCAGCTGGCCCAGCATCTGCCACAGAGGGAGAACAGAAAATCCCAAGAAAACAAGATGGAAAATAAAAACCGTGTTGGGCTGGCTGAGATTCGTGTTGCAAAAAACTTGATATCATACGCACGGTCGAACCATAAAACGCCACATGTGACGGTGACGATGCCGACTACAATGTGGTTGGTGCCTGGTGGCTGCTGCCAATGTTTTCAATACCAACACAGTGTGAGCGGCCTTTAATTAGATCATAGTTGGTGGCTGCCACTGCCACACAGACGCAGCCACAGGCCCAGCCACTGGCATTGCCTTTGGCGTAGGTTCTCAGCTACAGCTGCTCACATGTCAGGCCGCATCAGTCTCAGTAGATCGAGCAGAAGCCACCTAGTCAACAACGCAATGAAAATCGCGGTTACCCAAGCCAAACCAACTCAGCCCAACTCAGACCAGGCAATGTCGACAGTTGGCCCATTATTGAGTCGCTTGCCGCCTTGCCAACTCAATCCACGTGGCCAGGAGGTGGCTGGGAGGTGGCCAAGAGGTTGTAGGAGGTGGCGGGATAGAAAAACTTTAGTTCATTTGGTTTATGACTCGAACGTCGTCGTCTTGCAGCTGCTGATGAGAAGAAGGCTAAAGGCAGTAGGTTGGGCGCCAGAGCTGCTGCTGCTGCTGGTGCTGGTGCTGATGGGTGGGCATCCAGGGTGAGCAAACAATGTTTGCCGAAACGTTACGGTATTTGCATTTTAATTGAATTGCACTGAATTATTTTCTTTATATAGAGTTCCGTTCAGTTCAGCTGAATTGAGTTGAGGAGCGCGGCAGGCAAAAATCTATTCTTATTCACTTGCCGGCACTTGTGTGCGTGTGTAAGCATGTGTGTCTGTGTGTGTGTGTGTGTGTTGAGACCTGAAAAGTCAAAACTTTAACTCAATCAAAGCCGCAGACCACTAAAAACATTAGTTGAACTCTGTCAAGAAATTTCATGGCTTTTCCTGGCTATTTGGCCCAGTTGAGTTCCGCAAACAATTTTGATGGTTGGAATTGTTGCCCTAAAAACTTTACCTTGAACTGGAGCAGCACAAATCCTGTCACCAGCCTCCAGCTCATCCTTATCCTAGTGAAATCTGTTGGCCTTAAACACTCTCCAGGGGCAACCAAACCAGGCAGCATGAAATCTAGTTACCCGAGACATTGTAACGTCAGAATACAGTTGTCAGGTCGTTCACAGTCGACTCCCCTACTCCTTTCCATCATCATCATCACTAAACGTGTAGAGTTTTACAATAAAAATATATTTTTTCCAAACTAAAATCCCTTTAAATCAAAAATTGATTTTCGATCGAATTGATCAGCGGCATAGTGATTCCGTGGAGCCAATCAATGGATCCCAATAAGACGAATGGAAAGGACAAATACCGTATAGAGTTGCGGGATCACTTTTACGGCTCAATACAGCAGCCGCATATGCCGGTAACCAGCTCCTTCCCACCCCTCTGCGTGGCTTTCCTAACCCCTTTCGCCGTTTCTCTAGAACAATTCCGGTCACAACCCTTCAGAGCAGTCAATGCGCAGCCAAACTGCAGATGCCGCCCACTCGAACCAGGCTGGGGACTATGCCTATCGTCCAGCTGCCAGGACGGCCCACAGTCAGCAGAGATCAGGGGGACAACGGGAGCCGGAGCACGTCCACCGCTGGGAGTGCAACAGGCAGCCGCAATATGATCTGAACGCCCACAGCTGCATGGATGAGGGGCAGCGACATGACGACGAGTTGGCCCACTATGGCCAGAGGCCCCATCGCCAGCCGGCCAACATGCGGATACCGAAGGCCTGTCAAACCGGTCACAGCAGTCGCAAGCACGATGGATTCTCGCAGACACCCCATCACTGCCACTTCATGTCTCACATGCAGCACAGTGCCGTCTCCAATTTCCATTTACCCTCTGTGCCTGACCAACACCATCATCACGAGGATCAGACCGGAGCCGAGGGCGACACATTGATCTATAAGAATGTGTCCTACTGCGACTGCTCGAGCAACGGTCACCATGAGCATGACCATGACCATGACGGCGATGTCTCGGACAATGTCCAATGCAGACCGCCCATAGAGCACGAGAGATACCCAAGCAAGAGTAATCACAGCCGGGACACCTACAGTGTTTTGGAAGCAGCAAGGGCCAACCGCAAGGCTTTGGTGGCCAACTTGAAGAGCAAATATCTGGGCGAAGACATCAACTTGCTCTCATCCTCCTCGGAGAGTGTTAAGACCTCGTGCTCGCAGATCTCTGCCCAGACGGTCATCAGTGCCAAAAGCGGCTCCGATTTGCGTTCAACTATTCGCTCACAGATCCATCTACAGGAGATGCTGGATGAGTCCATCAATCATCTGTCCAACCTGACGGACGACGTTGTCATGAACGTGCGCTACTCTAATGGTGAAGACACCTCTGGTCGTTCGCATGTCAGCAACAAGACTGTCTACAAGGAGCGCGACTGTCCACAGCGCAAGAAATCACCCAGCTCCATGACCAAGTCCCATGGCAAGTCCAAGCAACAGCAGACGAATCACTCGGGCGAAAAGCAACAGCAGCGCGATCGCTTTGCCCATATGCCCAGCGGTCAGCTGCCCACATCCCTCAAGGAGAAAAAGAACGCCTTGAGGAAGGAGCTAGACAACCTGGTCAACAACCAGGTGATCACCCCTTTGGTGCAGAAAATCTTGCGCAAGAATCTAAAGAACATTGTGGACGAGTTCTCCATACTGGAGGAACTACAGCATGTCCCGGGCCTGGTCAGTGATGCGGTCTACAGGCATTTTGCCGACCAATAACGTTGATTTCCCCCCCTTATCCATCCTACTGAATCGATATATTTTTTTTTATTTTATATATTTTATGTCGCCACAAAGAAAGAAGAAAACTCTGTTCAAATCTCATGTATTTCACACGGCGCCCCCCAGGGAGGCCACAAACCAAAGGCCGAAGCCTAAATACAACAATTATTTGGCAGAAACAGACTAAAGAGAATTTTCCCCGAACAGAAAGTCAACGAGAAAACCATTTTACATAAGGGAAAATCGAAGATTTTTCTTGGTTTTTGCTTCACTTGGTCTGAGACTTCAACCTGCCTGGGGCAATGTCCTGCAGCTTTGTATTGCTGTTGGATATTTGGAATTTTTTAAATGAAACCTTTGATTGTTCGACTACAAGAGCCAATTGACTTCAATTCACTTGGTTCGACCTGTGTTTTGGCCAGTCTAATTGGCTTCCTCTTGACTGCAATGCTGCTTGAATTGAGCTGATTCCGCCTTTTAGTTGCGGTGGCTGCAGCCTTGTTAGACTAATTTTACAATTTCTATGATTCAATGAGAAGGTAAATTGAGCAATTGATTAGGTTAAGCCAGTCTGGGGAGCACACAGGATCCACATTTGACCAGCATTTAACGAGCAAAGACTTTATGTGTTTTCAGATGAATTCTGTGAGGAATATCCGCACAATCTAATGCCCACGCCGGGCTACTGGATAGAATGTTCGCGTCAGAAGATAACGATGCCAACGCCGCATACCATTTGGGATGAGAGCGATTCAGAGCACGAGGACATCAGGGCGGGCAGCGCCAGTGATGCGTATTTGGAGCGCGAGTGCAGCGATCTCTATGAAGACGATGAAGACTCCGAGGCCACACCCAGGTGAATTCAATTGATTTTTCTATCATTTTTCCTCTGATCTTGATTGATTTGATTTTTCTCTGGCCCAAAACGTAGTCCAAGGAAGAAAACCACCATTGAGGAGCAATGGGATCAGCAGGGCGCCTTTGAATTGATATCCGTTGAGCAGGAAACCTACGAGAAATATTTCTATGGCACCGAGCATTGGAATTACTTTACCAGCGACGAGGATCTAGGCCCGGTAATCCTATCCATCAAACAGGAGACGCTCAATGGCCGAGATCAGTTCCGCATTCTGGTTCGCGCCGGTTCGTACACAGTCCATGGACTGATTCCGGCTTCCTGTGTGTTTGCCGATCGGTAAGAGCCACCCAGACAGACACTGAAGCCTCCATAACATAAACTTTTGCTTACAGCTACAACCGCGAAGAGGTTGTTCGATCTCTTGGCAAAGAAGTCAACCTAAATCCACCTTTAATCTTAGGGCAACTGCCCGATACGCCAGAGGAATTACTAAAACTAGATCAGGTGAGTTAACCAAGAGCAGAGCAGAGCAGAGAGGCAGGGAGAGAAACGCTAATGATTTCCTCGATAGGTTTTCATAAAATCGGAGCTAAAAGTCGGCGTCATATTTGTCAAGGAGGATCAGTACACTGAAGAGCAAATCTTGGACAATAATGAGAATTCAGCGCTCTTCGATGAGTTCCTCACCCTGCTGGGCGATCGCGTTCGCCTACGCGGCTTTGATAAATACAAAGGAGGTCTGGACACGGTCCATGACCTGACCGGTAAGCCCTGATCATGACCACTGACACAGTGTATCCTTGTCATATGTGAAATGTCCTTTAGGTCTGTTTTCCGTTTATACAAATTGGCGAAATATCGAGATCATGTTTCATGTCTCCACCTTGCTGCCCTACGAGAAACACGATCCCCAGAAGTTGCAGCGCAAACGCCACATTGGCAACGACATTGTCTGCGTGGTGTTCCTAGAGGCGGACAATACACGCTTCAGTCCTGCCTGCATCAAAAGTCATTTTCTACACACATTTATACTGGTAAGTCGACGGTCGTCCAAAGCGCGTGGCTGTGTCTACAGATCAGTGTGTGAGCTAACCCATCTCCCATCTCCCACCTGCAGGTACGCGTGTCGGCCCGGATCAAGCACAAGCCCACCCGCTACGAGGTATCGGTGGTTACCCGCGACGAAGTGGGCGCCTATAAACCGTATCTCTGGGAGCAATCGGTGTTCGAAAAGGGTCCCATGTTCCGGTAAGTGTGTCTGCCCTGTCCACTTGGCACTGCTCTGACATTGACCCAAGCTCCAACCGAACCCGGTCTGCCTGTCCAAGTGCTCACAACTCACGTCACGACCTCATTGTTATAGGGAATGGCTGCTCACGAAGATCGTCAATGGTGAACGGGCCTCGTATTCGGCACCCAAATTCGCTCGCATGCAGGAACGAACGCGATCGCAAATGCTTGAGGATCTGGTGATGAATCTATCCAACCACGCCGAAACGGGCCAAATACCGAAGCCATACAGACGCGGCTCCTGGCGACCCATTGGTGAGGATGAATATATCAAAATGTTGCATGCCAGGGTCCTAGACAACAACAAGTACAGTGAACAACTGCAGCAACAGTACAGCAATTGCTGCTATTGCAATGCCAATGCCCAAGAGTCAACGTTCTTGGCTCTGGGAATGGAGACTGCAAACACGACAACAACAACTACAACTACAACAACCACAACAACAACAACACACAGACACAACAATTATAACAACAACAACAACCAATACACAACACAACAGCAGACAGCAGAGAAGCAACAACAACAACAACAGCAACAGCAACAACTGTCATCGCCATCTCCCACGATGCACCTGTGTGTGAGGCATAGTATGTGTACTTGCCCCTCTCCCCCTAGCCCCCCCTACCCAGCTGCCACGAACCCATCTCACCATCAACATCAGCAACCACCGCAACCCATGCGCAGTGTCCTCCCGCAACCCATGGCAGGCAAGGAGAAACCATCCTTGAACTGCTATTTTGATAAATGCATTTAATATTTAAATGTTGTTTGCCGTGTCCATCCACTCAACGAACCAACCAACCAGGATACAAGCGCTTTCCGATTTCCGAACTCCTGCAATCTACCCATCTACCCATCGCTTCATTGCTCCATTGCTCTGCTGAATTCCACTTTTCCTTTTCACTCTCGATGACAGTTCGCAGCTTGGTTCTCTTTTGTGTCCATGATTAATCGCCTTTTTTGCTTGTGTCTGTTGTTGTTGTTGTCGCACACACACACACACGCACATACACACGCACACATATGTGTATACCTGACACTTCCGCTTCCGCCATTAAGACATCCGCCATCCGTTTGCACTAGCCGGAAGCATGCAGGCTGTGCTGGCAGCCAGCATCAAATCTCAATCCACCTTTATACAACACAAAATCCTGCTGACTTTTTTTACTCAAAATACCACTTACTGAACCCCTCGCTTCTCACTCCTCCACCATCCTTCCAGGTTCCAACCAATCCGACTGGCCCTGCTGCTGCTGCTGTTCATGGATGTTGTCCAGCCAGAGAAATATTGTCGATGTTTGTTTTATTTTATCTGTCATGACACCATCTCCTGTGTCCAAAGACTTTACTTCTCTGTACATACAGCTGTCAATCTCTCTACTCCGGCCATGGCCATGACCTTCCCCTGCCCAAGCTCTCAAGCACCACCCAAAGGCTGTCGCTTACCATTTGCTCTCCACGGGTTCATTTACGGTCGAATGTTTTGTATTGTTGTTGTCGAGATTTTGTTAAGATTTCATGTTATTTATTCGTTGCTATTTGTTGCATTAGACAACACAAATCTAATTTGATTTATTCATTCACACACAAACACACACAGGCACACCAGGCCCATTGGTGCCTGAGAAATTTATTTGCCAATACACTGAGCTCCCCACTGGATTGCCTTAGTCAAGTGTATCCTGTGTTGTCCTTCGCAATTCAACGAACTATGCATATTAAAATCATGCAAATTATTGATTGATAATGCCAACGTCTTATCCTGCTTCTGTGTGTCCCTGTGTGTGTGTGTAGATAACTCAATTAGATTAGACCGTAAGTAAAAGCTTTTGACTGATTGCGACAGATGAATCTTGGGCATAACTAACTAATCGTTTTAGCTAAAAACACACTTTTTTACTTAAATATTTTGTTTCTTTCCCCCCATCTGTTGTGTCTCCCATGCATCGTCGTCACCTTGCACCCCACTGGCTTGAGCTAAATCAAAAACTTTAGCATACTTATGAGGGCAGCATTAATATTTTACATCTTAGACAGCCTTCTGCTGCAGGCAGCTTATTGAAGTGAAATGGCGGCAAAAACGACACTTAAATATTCAAATAATGTTGGATAAATGAAAAATCTACCAACTGCTGGTTGCCGCTTAGTTAAACCATAAAAAATGACACCGAAAAGGCGAAAATTCCAAAATGAAATTCAACATGAATAACGCCGCCCTGCTGCTTTCAATTTAAAATTCCTGGTTTCCTGGTGGCTAATCCAGAAATTACAACCAAAGCGGGACAAATTCGAAAAAGTTTTTGATTAAGTATTTGCTCTTGTTTGTCCTTGTTTTCGTCCTTGTTGCTGCTGTTTTATCTGTTTCTTTGTCGGTTCTTTGTCTCTCTGTGTTCATGTTTTGCTTTTGTAAATATTTGTGTTTCTATGATGACGATGAATCAGATTCAGATTCACGGGATAATGGTCGTGTGTCTCCTAGCAACTCCCAGTGGGTGGCCAGAGGGAAAAATCTAGACGAATTAATGTGCAAAACAAAAGTTCGATTTCCTTTGCCGTTGCCAAAAAAAAAATAGAGAAAATAATTCTCAAATCAATGCAATGAAAGGCTCTGAGCTGGTAGCTGGGTGTCCTGGGTGAATGGCAACGTATGGACTCCTGTTGCATGCAATCAAAGCAAGCGAATTGAATGATATTGAACGTGGCAGCTGGAAGGGGAAAGTTGGTCTTTAGACTAAACCCGAAGACAGCCAAAGGAGCAGCAGAGGCCTTGTCTACTCTTTTCTATAACAGGATTTCCATATGGCAGCTGTTGCCTTTCGCCTACAATCGGATTAGCAACGCCTTTCTGCCTGCCTGCCTGCCCGCCTACCAGCCTGCCTGGCTGCTTTCGTTAGTTGGCTGGTTGCCACTGTTGTTGTCATTGATGATGTTGTTTAGCGTATTTTATAAAATAGACTCAGGCAAAAGGCAACAGCGTTAGGCTACTTGTATTTAAGTGTGTTGCCCAAAGTTACATGATTGATGGCATTAAGAAACACGACCAACAACTGAGGCTTCCACCAACTGAAACTGGGAAAAGAAAAAACAGCAAACGGCAAGTGGCAGCAAGTGGGAGGGTGAGAGTCGTTTAATGTGTCCTAAGCTTAGTCAAGCCGATTAGTGAAGAGATATGAAAAAGCTGCAGCTTAGTCAAACGTAGATATAGTTGGCCGCTGGCTGAACAAATGTAGCCTCGTTGCCTTGTCCAAAGCAGAAATCATTCCACACAAAAAAAACACTGAAAACATCCTCTTGCCCTAAACTCTGACCAACATGCTAAGAAGTCTATCAAAAGCCAACCATTAATGGTTCTGTTTACTGTGTAATGTTCTCCCATGATTTAGACATTTTTCTTCTACATTCCCCTCATCAAATATCTTCGTCGTATATTTATCAGGTCATATGAGACCCTCATCGCCGCTGCTCGACTCGGTGAGGGATCAGTTCGAGGACTACGATCAGCTGGCCAAGGACTTTACCCGTGTCTTTCTGAATGATGAGCCCTCGTGCCTGACCAATGCCCATCTCTTCGATGTGGTCTTCCTGGTGGGACAGTCCAAGCAAAAGGCACGCTTCATTGGTGTCCGGGCCATTCTGGGCGTCCGCAGTCGTGTCTTCCAGGTAAGTCAAGTGCCACCATATAGATGCCCAGGACTGCAGCTCCCGTCTACCCTTGTAGGAAATGCTGTATGGCATACAGACGGGCTTCGGCTCGCCACAGATACCTGTGGCCGAGATCTTTGCCCGACCAGCCCCGTCACTGGTGTCGCCCCAGAATCAAAAGCCCAAGAGCAACAACTATCTGACTGTACCGGATTCCGATTCCATTCGGCCCAAGAGTGTCCCATCATCGCCGATGGTGAAGCGAGCGTTCTCGCGTCTGGGCACCATCACTGCAGGGTGGGGACGGTCCATACGGAACAAGAACACCAACCAGTTGAATCCGGATGACAAAAAGAAATGGATCTCATCGACAGATTGTTCGAGTAAGAGTTTTCACTTAATGCAATGCAACAATATCGATGCGTGTTCTTTTCTCTCCGTTTTGTTCTCTTTTTCTCTATTTGCGTTTTATGATATAAAAAAAAAAAACAAAAAAAAATTACTTCGTCCACACACACATGTATCTACCGTACTACCTACGTGTCTCCACCGTTCGCTCGTTTGTTCCACCGTTCGCTCGTTCCACGTTCCACGTTCCACGTTCCTCCGTTCTTGGTTCTTGGTTCTTGGTTCTCCGTCTGCCTGTTTTTCTTCGCCTAAACTTTTGTAAACTACTATTTGAATCTTGGGCGGCCTTGGCTTGTGGCTGCCCAACTGCCAAACTACCAACTACGCTAATCAACTACCTCTACCAATATCAAAAAAAAAAAAAAAAACTACTAAATTCTACTACTAAATGCTACTACTATTCATTCAACTCTAACCTCAACTCAACTCAACTGCAATATATAACTGCAACGCACGCCGCACGCTCGATTTAACCACCGTTTAACCTTATTTAACATAACCTAACCTCACTCAATACTTGACCATTTTAATTTATACAACACACAACACATTTATATGATCTCTGATCGCTGATCGCTGATCGCTGATCTCTGCGCTGTACCTTTGTGATGTCATGTAAAACTGTCTTAAACTGCGTCAAATACACCAAACAATTCACGCCGTTCACACGGTGCCTGTGGGGTGATCTGGTCTGGTGTGGTGTTCATCTTGTCTTTTACGTGATTTTCCCTATGATTTCTGCTCTTTTTATTTCTGTTTTTTTTCGCTGTTGTACTTTCTTTGTATCATTAATGTATGGTAACTGAAAATTTATATGATTTAATGCCTCAAATATCTTGGACGTATTTTCCAATTCCGTTTCCGTTTACTGCACACCCAACTCACCACTCGATTGGCCTGAATTGAACTGAAAATGTTTCCTTATTATTTCTGCATTTCTTGATCTTGTTTAATTGGATAAAACAACGTTCATGCCGCTCACCCTGCACTCTGTACTCTTGCATCCATTTACTCACCACATTACATTTATAACGGCACCGAATTCTTTTTCCAATTGTTCCAATTCACCACGGCAACTACTTTGCCACCCTTTTTGGCTTCGCAACTCAAATAATTCTACGTATTTCATTGAACTCGATAACGAAACGAAACAATTTAAATTAAACAAATGAAAAATTTTACCATTTCTCATCTCAACCGTCTCACTCTCACTCTCCCCTCTTTGATTATCGTTTGTTAATGGTTTCGATTTACTAACCAACCAACCAACCTACCAACCAAATGATTTTCGATTTGCATTCATTTAATTTTGATTGATTTTGAAATTTTCAATCGATAACCGTTCACCGAACACCACCGATAATCCAATTGCCCCCACACCCCACGCAGACAGGGATAGTAAGGACAAGGATAAGGACAAGCCGGGCAACAACCAACTGGCCGTGCCGCGTCTCTCTGTCTGTGCGGATGCCCAGAAGGTCGATCGAGCCAAGCTGGCCCAAACGGAGTTCAACATCATTGAATTCGATCCGGATACGTTTCGCGTCCTACTTGACTACCTACACACGGGCACCTGCCCTCTGACCTGCGTCTCCATACCAGGTAAGTGTTGCCCTGGAGAACCACATGAAGCGTCTCATCGTCTTTGGCTTTTCCTGCCACCTGTAGGTCTCCTGTGCGCCGCTGAGCACTATGATCTGCCGGAGCTATTGCAGGCCTGTTTCCATCACTGCAAACAGTTCCTGCGCATCGAAGTCGTCTGCCCGATGCTCATCTCGCTGGAGAACTACTACTGGCGTTACACATCCGCATCCGAGCTGGTCAACATGATACTATCGTTCGTGGAGAGCAAGGCACATTCGCTGTTCAAGTGCCCCGAGTTCCTTAATTTGTCCGAGTCCATGGTGCAAATGATCATGTGCCGGGAGCTGCAGACGCCCGAGATACGCAAATTCGAGGCGATGCTAGCGTGGGCCCAGTACAAGGTCTCCAAGCTCAAGAACCATCCGAGCAAGGACACCCAATTCGAGTTCGAGTGCATCATGGAGCGGCTAACGCGCGACCTCAACCTCTGCCGCATCTCGCCCAGCGAGCTGCTTACAGTGGTCCTACCCTCCAAGTCCATGAAGAACGAACGCATCATGGAGACACTCATGGTGCAGGTGAATCTCGGCACCTATCGAATGCCCGAGCTGGATGCGTATCGTCAGCAGTTGCGACAGCAAGAGTCCGCCGAGGCCACCGTGCAAGTCCATCGGGGTGGATGAGACAGTAAGAATGTGAGCTTCGATTTGGAGCAGCAGCCGCTCGCCCTAGCCCAAACTGCCGCAACCACCACAGAGTCGATAGCCACAAGCTTTACCACAATCACCACCACGCCCACAGCTGGCGCCACTGGCGGCCCTGACGATCCTGGCGACACGGGAGGCTTCGACGCCCGCTCCTATGCCATGGCCTCCCTGGCCGCCGTCCTCGACGAACAGCCAGACCAGCAGCGTGACGCCACCGACGAGGAGGTCGAGCTTTACGCCAGCTTCGATACGGCGCCCAGCACCAGCCGTGTGGCTGCCCAAATGCAGGCGGCCAAAGAGGCGCGACGCAAGCGTTGGGCCGCCGCCGATGGGGCCAGCGGCAGCAGCGATGGTGGCTGCGCCAGCGGCAGCAGCGGCAGCGGTCGGCGCTATTAAATCTCACAAGATCCATGCATGTATCTTCATAACCAGCGTCCACCACTCCCACCCTCACCGTCCCACGCGACGCGACGCTCTGTCCAGTGTGTGCGCGTGGTGAGCGCGACCTGTGTCTATACGTGCATGCAACCCACCGCTCAAACGGCGCCCGAACCATCCAAATCGAAACTGACATTATTAACTCTTACATTCACCCCGCAAGGCAATGTGCACCTGGCCAAGACCCCCAAAGCCAAAACCGGAAATACGTGAAGCTCCCAGACTAACCAACGGCATCACACCTGCCACCTGCATGCCTAACCCAGCTGTGGCATTTGCTTTTCATACCCACAACCTGAGCTGCTTTTCATACCAGGCAGGCGGACTGCGGGCAGCGATCTTCCTGCTCCCAACTCCCTGAATTTAAAAGACAAAAATTACACAAAAAAAAAAACACAAAAAAATCACAAAAATTGATTAAAAAAATACAAAAAAAAATATATAAATAACGCTTACTGATGTAAAACAAAGACTTAACAAAAGAGAAGAGAAAATGTAAACAAAATTTTTTAAACACTAAGTTTTTGGCAAAACAAATGAATTTTGAAGCAGGCAAAGCGGCTGCGACTTTACCTTCGACTTCCCCCCCTTGAAAAACCTAAATAAACAACTTTTTTTCCTTGTCAAAGTCAAGGCCGCGCATCTATAATAAAGAAAAAACGTAAAAATCATAAAAAAATAAAAAAAAAGTTGAAGAAAAAACCTTGAAAATATGAATAAAAAATATTTAAATGTTCGATGTAAACTTGCAACCAAATTCTAACCGTTTGGTTGACGATGTAAGAATTTTTTTTTTTTTTTTGTAATTGAAGAGAAGGAAAAAACTATGAATAAGAAACTACATTTTACTAACAACAGCATTAACAATGACATTAACAAAGGATTAATAATATAACATGTGGACATACGGACAGACGAATGTCCTGTTTGTCCTGAGCACAGTATTCAACTGGCCAAATCATGCATAAATACAGGCAAAGAGAAAACCCTAATTATATACATACATATACCTATACATATATACCTTATACATTAACTGTAACTGTAATTATACAAAAAAAAAACATTTAACAAGGAGAAAAACCAGAAAAAATTGCCAAATAAATTGTTACAAACTTGGCTAACTTAAGGCATAAAAAAAGCAAAAAAAATAATTGAAAAAAAATGGAAAAATATCTATGTGAGCATCCAATTGAATTAATAATTAATAACAATAACTTGAATGACAACTGTACATATATATACACTTGTAAGATGGAGCTGCATATGTGTATGTATATCTCAGCCTTTATCCTCCACATAACACAGATCCTGCCAGGGTACACGCTTCACCAGCCAAGCGAAGATTTCTCTTCCATTGCCTGGCAGGCAATTGACATTTCCCTCCCTTCCCCAAGCTAAAATCCCTTCTTTAGTAATTAGAACTCATTGGTGTTCTCTAGAGAACAGTTGGACACACACCGCTCAGCCACCTCTCTAACCCAAAGCTAAGGCTGACCAACCAGTGCTGTCTGGTGTCCTTATGCTGGAGCCAAAATTGAAGTGCAAAACACTAAACCATTTCAATTGTTCGAATTTATAATTCCCTTGCGATATACATACAGGTCCCCATGTGTATGGAAGACGCTATAATAACTAAACTAAAAAATTAAAAACAAAAAACAAAAAGAAAAAGAAATGTAAACGGCAGCATTTTCGAAAGGGTTTCACTTGACGTTTTCAAATGTGTGTGTTTCGAGCAAACCACACAGTTGAAGGCATATATAGACGCCTATCTATCCATCTAGCCACCAGTCCATCTCGTTTGAATTGGTCCTCCTATGGTCTGGCACAGGGCAGGGCATTTGCCTAGGAACAGCCCAACCCTGAAGCCCAAACGATCGACTATAACCCAATGAAATATGCCTACAGAATAAGTGAAATAGAATACCTGATACCTTAATATACATATAAATGTTTAAAGAAAACCCCAATAAATAATTTGAAATTCAAAATGTGTGTGAAGAACACATAAATCTTGAAGAAACGTAATAAGGAAAAATTTAATAATTACATGTGAGTTAAACTGCAAGTATTTGAGCAGCATTTGTTGAAAGTTAGAACTTGTAAATCGGTGAAATGTGAGCAAAACTTGCATATATAAAAGAAACCACAGATAAAATGGATAATAAATAGTTGAATAGATAAGCCAGAGGAGAATTAAACCATCAACCCACAGACATTTCTCCTTTTTTTTGGTAGAATAACCACACCAATCAGTCTTGCTCTGCGGTTGACTTTTCCACATTCTACATTTCTCAAGTCACAGCTCGTTAGTCCCAGAGCAAAAGGGACGACTTTTGTAAGATATCATTTGTCCTTTGACTAGCATGTGCTCCTTGCTGACTGTACAGGTCCTGGTTTTGCATTCCCCACGATCAATGCGCTAAACTTTTGCTTTTCTATATACATAAAAGTATTTCTGTGGCAACTCAATGTAATGAAATTAATGAATTAAGAAAATCAAATCTATATATAGATATAAAGAAAAGAAAACATCAAATAGACATTCAATATACAACACACACACACCTACTAACTGCGTTTACAATATTTATATATAAATTGTACAATATTTTTGCATAATTGCAACTGAAAGTGTTTCTATGTGTCTGTGCCGTGCTGTGTAGAGAGCAAAGTAACAAAAAAGCAAAACTAAATAAACAAAAAAACCAAAACAAGTTGAAATTCTATTCGAAACAAATAACAATAAACACTAACACATGTATATTTATATATATATGTATATGAGAGATCACACACACACACGCACCCTATATGTGTGTGTGTGTGTGTGTGTGCAAGCGCATATACTTGTCTGTTATGTTCTAACGTCGGACTTGCCGACGTTTCGCAGGTCCTGCCCCAAGCTAATTAGTTATGAGAGTTGCAATCCATGAGATCCAGACGGCAGATGGATTCAACAGAAAGAATTTAAAGCAGGACATTGCATTAGCCAACTTTTGATAATAAAAACAACAAAAACAAAGCAAACAAAACTCAGCCTTATGGCCGGGTGACTCCTTTTGAGCTGATCTTCAAAATACAACAAAATCAATGTAACTAAAAGAACTAAAAGAACAAAAAAAAATGGCAACCAAATCATAAATGTTAAACGCGTATTACAAACAACCACAGAAACCAGAGAAAATCAGAGAAAACATGTTTAATTGAATTGTAATTGTGTTGTAATTGCGAGAGCAAATAAAAATCTGAAACTCATAGGACTTTATATGTGTGAACAATACAAAGAAACATGCAAGCAAACAGTACAGTCTGTACCTATGTAGCCACCTGTCAGTAGCCCTAGAATATACCCTGTAAAAGCAACCAATTGGGTTCTATCAGGCGCAGCTGCATACGTGCTGACAACTCCTTAGTATAAGCAAAACATGTAATTGATCTATGTGTGTGTGTGTGTGTGTGTGTATGGGTTGAACGTATGCTGTGTGTGCAAA
>JAWNPV010000003.1:0-42724 GCA_035078785.1 Collessia kirishimana
TTTTGCATTTTGTAACTTTTTACTTTTCCCTCAAATACACACGCAAACACACACACGCACAGCTGGCCAAACACATCATTTTGTACGCTTAACCCACTGATGACGGCCCCAGGACAACTGAGAACACTCAACCCATCGGTTGGGGGGATCAAATAAGCAGTCAAAAATTCTAATCAGATTGCAGGAGCAGGTTAAACCCGTTTAAGCTTAGGTAGCCTCATCCTAGTTGATCCTAGATGGGTTAAGACCAAGTGGCTGTGATTGTTCCACTCTACAGTCAACTGCCACGTCCAAGTAGCCAACAGTTTATGTGTCATAAAAAGTATTCACCATTGACTGGGCGCCAGACAGTGGGTGGCGAAAGTAATCAGCCAGCGTCAGAGCCAGAGTCAGAGTGCAAGGGTTTTGGCTTCAAACTAAACACTAAAGTAGAAAACATCAAAAGCCGCAGTTGGACAAATTACAGGACAGGTGTGCTGGCTCCTTTGGACCCCCCATCTGGGCGAGGGAGAAACGTTTTTGCTTCTGTTTTGTTGAAATATTTGTTAATTAAATTTTCCACTGCATTTCTAATTGAAGGACGACGACACGTGCTAAAAACGTGCCTTAAAGTAGTCAACGGATTGTTTGCTTTGCCTTTAAGCTGGTGTTCCTGGCCTCACCCGCTCCCCTCCCGCCTCGATGAATGCAGCTAGCGACTAATGAAATTGATGGCAATTGTTTAAACTATATGTTGGAAGGCTTATTATTGATGAAAATTTGCACAATTGTTTTGCCTATTGTTGTCGAACGTATAATTTGCAGAGTAAATTGGAATTTTCCCCTGCCTGCCTGCCTGCCTGTGTGTGTGTGTTTTGTGCATAAATTAAATGACAAATTTATCAAGTCCTTTGAAACGTGGGCCAATTCACAGGCAACATTATGTGGCGCCCGAGCGGGAAATGTATTTTGTGGAAAACAAACCAGAATGTTGATATTTGTTTTACCAATTAAAAATAGATTTTGGTTTTGTGTTAAATCAAGTTTCCTCGGTTATTATTTGCTGACAATTTTCTTTACACCACAAAGGAAAACCAAAGGCCAGACGAAGGCAGTTCAACCTGGCGACCACTGTTTGGCTTCTCAGATCTTTTCTGATGCCCCCCAAGAGTTCCAAGATTGGCAATTGAAAGGCCTTTAAGCGATACGAAATTTCCCTGTTACGTGGGGGGCCCCTCGAGAAGCGGGTCAGCTGGTTCCTTTCGGGGGAAAATGAATGCGAAAATCAAATTTTAAAACACTTTGCATTTAATGCGAACAAATGTGACACGAGTCGAGTGGAAGAAAGAGGCGCAGACCCGGCTCTGGCGCCATTCATTGTCTGCCCAACCCTGTTCAGCCCACCATACGTTCCTCTGGCATTCCTGTCCTGTCCTACGCTGCCCGCTAGCCCTGGTATGCCGGTGGACAAGGCTTCAAGCTCTGTTTGTCATAAATCATTTTTTCGCTGCCCCGCACGCGCCGCACAATGACACACGATGTTTGACCAGAGGTCCTGCTGCTGGGTGGGTGGCCAGCATGGTGAGTGGAGGAGGTCAGACGGTGCCAGCAGGTGCCCCAAGCCACCCACGCTACCCACTAAGTTGACCTGTTATGCCTATTGTTGTCGGTTTTCCAAGCGCCACGGAAATTGTGCTTTTTTCCTCGCTTTGTTTCGTTGTTGCTGTTGTATTTTTGGGTCTCAAAATTCAAACAAATTGAAAAGTCCTTTACAAAGTAGGAATCTCAACTTGAAAAAAAGAGGAAAAAAGCAACCCAACTTCGCAGCGATGCTACTTAGCTGTTCGCAGCCATTTAATAACAATAAAAGACAACAAAATGTGAGATTTCTTAAGTGGAATTGAAGTGTTTGTAATGCCCTCGCCCCAGGGAAATGAATTGTAGAAGGGAAATTCAGGTTGCTGATCAGTCAATCGATATTCCATTGATTTAATTGCAAAATTCAACTTTCTTCTTTAACCAAAAATAGTAAACACAGAGATACGCTTTAAGCACTGGCTATTGCCGTTGTTCAACACTGTACAGATGGTCGTAGATTGGTTGACAAATTGAAGGGCTGCCAACTATCGATATTGGTATTCAGCCACACGTCGATGGCTTGACCTGGCTAGTGTCTGGCGATATGGCAACACCATTCTACCAGGCCTGCTGTCTGCGCTTTTGTCTTGCCTAGCAGCTGCCCTTGAAGGTCTCCCCAGGTTGCTGCCTTCAGCTTGATAAGGTAAATAAAATTAAATTTGCACAGCTCGTCGCTGTTGTTTTGTATTTTTTTTTTTTTTTCGAAAAAATCAAATCCGTGTTCTTATCTTCATGGTGGATTTTATTAAAAAAGTTTCTTCAACACAATTTGTATTTTATGATCAAAATTTGAATAAAAAATTCAAATGAAATAAGATTAATTCCGCAAGGTGGCAACACTTACAGTTACAGTTACAGTTTATTTATTTACTTTTTCTGCAAATTCAGCGGAGACGGCAATGGAGCTGTTCAAACTTTGCCACTTCAAAGATGACTAATGGATGCCCAGAGAGATCGAGAGCCGCAAATATGTCACATTTGTCTAGTTGGACCGGAAGGGGGCGTGGGGGCGTAGGGGGGGGGGATGTGGTAGGCATTTCCACCGAACTGTTTTCTCCGCCTCCCGCGGTGATTTTTCTAAGCTGTCAACTGCACTTGATGTGCTGTCTCTCCTGGGCCTACAAGGCTGCTGGTTGGTCATTATACGCAGCGGGCAACCAAGTGTTCTAGAGGGAGGGGGGGGGCAGAAGACAGGAGACAGGATGTCTGTGAGGGTTACTAATTGACGGGCAGTTTGACAACTACATACGTGTGTGTTTGGGGAGATGGGGGGCGTGGGAGGCAGCAGACAGAGGAGAAGGAAATAAAAATAAGCAAAAATGCTTTGGAAAATATTAAATGTCAACTAGATGAGCCCAGATGCCCTAAGAACAGGGTATGCGGCAAAGCATCAGTCAATAAGGCGGCTTCTTACTTTAGGGCAGCTACCCACAAGGTCCTGGCCAAGCTGCAGCCCCTTCCAAGCGTCCTAAAATATCTAAATATTTTTCTCTGATTTATTTAATTAATTCATTTTCCTTAACAAATCAAACCCGAATGGTTTTGTGCTCTTTAAACATGAAAACTATGGGAAAAAAAACTTAACTAGAAACGAATTTCTTTTCCAAATAACCAAACCAAATTGAACTTCATATCAGATTTTTCCAAACACACATACAGTGCACGGGGAGAGGCGGAAAAGGGGAGGGGTTTGAGTAGCCAAAACTTTTGATGATTGATGATACATGATTGATCGATGCTGGCCTGTTGAAAAATTCTAAAAAAAAATCGAAAAAAAAACCAACAAAATGAAGGAAAAACTTCAACCATAGAAATCAAAACGCATTGAAGTGCTGCGAGAGGGTGGGAGGGGGAGGAAAAAAAGGAAAATGAAAGGAAAAACACATCTCTGGCAATTAGCGTACAGGGAAAACATTTTTCAAATCCCGACCAGGTGGAATGCCAATAGCCCCAGTGGCGGCGGGGGGCAAAAAAACTTGAAAGAACTTTGGAAACAATTTGTAAAGCAAATTTTTCTAAAAAAGAAAAAAAAAAACCCAAATGAAAAGCTTCGCGAGGAGCAAATGTATAAGGAAAATTAATGAATTTCCTTTATGGGAAAAGCAATAACGTGATTAGCTCTTGACAGACTCAACACATTATCTCTTGTCTAATTAAGTTGAAATGAGTTTTTAACGACAGCGGAATTCACTTCATAAATCGCATGACTTTGCTGGAAAAAAAACGGCAACAGAAGCAACGAAAATAATAAAGATTTATCAGGTGGCGCTGGTGGGACGCATAAAGCAGGGCAGCAGGGTCTTCCAAGTGGAGCAAGGACACATGTTTATGGTTCTAAATTTTCCATTTGCCCTTTTGGAAAAACAATTTCCTACGGTCAACTGGCCTAAGCAGTTCACCAAGGAGTTGGCGAAGCTATTTGAGCAGGAAAAACTTTGTTTCTTTCTTAATTAATTTAAATTAATTTACAGAAAACTCTGACTGATTAAATTACTACACCGTATAGCTGTCATATGTTAGCTACCGATCGAATCCACATTGAATGGCAACAAAGTATCGGCCAGGTCAGTGGCTGATTCTCCTTCTTGTCTGAGTTTTTTTCTGCTGTCTGCTGTCTGTTGTCTGTGACTGTGACGCTGGCTGAGTGTTGATGTTACGACTTTTGGTTGGATTAAATGCGCTGCCACACCTGCTGACATCTTTGGCCAAATATCTATAGAAACAGTTACGGATACGGATACGGAGACAGAAACGGCTACGAATACAGACAGGAGAGCAGGGAGATGGTGGCTGGTAAATTGTAACAGAGCAGCTGGCCAAGTCAGCAATCAACGAACATCAAAATTCAACGGTTCAACTTTTGACACAAACAAGCAGTCACCAGGGTGGGCGAGGAGGAGGGGTTAGGGGTCAGCATTTCAAGTCCAAAACTCTATTGGCAATTGAGTTATGTTTCCCTTCACCCAAGGGCTATTCAATGCGGCGTTGCCACCTGGTAGCAACTGCAACTGCTTTGATTTGCCTTGGAGAACTGCAGTGAGTGGCTTGCAGGACATTCACACAGGCAGCTTGAGCCCTGTTTGACAGGTAAAAGCGTATGAAATTGGAGTTTAGTGAGTCAAGTCCAGTTTCAGTTCCATTTCTCACTTCCTTTTGCCTTAGATATGCGCTGCTGTTGTCACCATTTCTCTGTCTGTCTTTGTCGTTCATCAATGTCGCCGTCAGCGGCCTCGAGAAGGTGACAAGCAGAACATTAGACAAGCGATATGGTCTCCCTCTCTCTCTTCCCCTTATTGTCTCTCTGGCTGGGCCTGGGCCTGGGCCAGAGGCAGTTAAAAGATAAAGCCAAGGAATTTCTCTTGGCTGCCAAGTATTCAAGTATTTAGGCTGGCTTCTGACAGGCACAATGAGTCCTGTCGCTTGTGTCCTTGTGGCTGTAGTGCCTGTCCACGCCCTGCCCTCTTCCCCCACCCAGGCAAACCAAAACAGAATGGCAAAAACCCAAAGCGCAAACAGAAACAGAAACAAAAACAGAGCGAAGCAGAGCGGAGATAGAGAGAGAGAGAGAGGAAAAAAGTAAAAGGATTTCAGCGGCGAGAAGTATAATGCATAATTACAACAATAGCAACGGGCCAGGCGGCCTGGCCCGGCCAACAGGACCCAAGGATCTCTAGGCGCCCCAAGGACAAGCGAAAAGGGCAACAATATGGGTGGGCACAGTGCTGCTCAGCTCAGCTCAGCTCATGTTTGCATAATTTTTAGCCCGATATTTGGTTTAATTAGTTGGAAAATAATTTGATTGCTGGAACTTTTGCACAAATATGTAAATTCCCCCCAACCCTTCTCCCTTCACCGCTCCCCGGAATTAAAGTAACTTTAAAGTAAGCGTGAAACGCTAACAGCTGATCGGTATACCGAACGGGACATGGCCTTGGCGCTGTGTGTCCACTTCTGATGGCGTAAAAGTCACAGTCACAGTCACTGGCTCATGACTAGTCGAGCAGGTTTTCGGGGGGGTGGTGGTTTCTGTGGCAACTTTATCAGGACATCCGCTTTCAGCGATTTTTAATTGCTATTGTTACGGTTTATTGTTTTATTTTTCATGGAGAGGAGCCAACTGAACCAACCCACCAACGACTGCCTGAATGAGCCAGTGAGGAAGGACAGACCAAGTGGTCTACTGTTGTCCATCTTCTGGGCTAAATAAATATCTAAATGAATTCAAGTGGTTGGAAAATCTTTAAGCTTTAAAGGGGATAAAAATTCTTGAATTTAAATATTTAAAAATAATTTTTTTAAATGAGAAAAAACTGTGACAAAAACTGCCTTTATCAGGCCATCAGGCTATCAGCTTTCGTAGGACATTTGTTAAGGATATTTGTCGCATTCGGTGTCCTTGATGGGTCTGTGCAGTCAACTGACAATATCTTGTCCATTTCATGTCCCTACAACTGGGTCATCTGGGTGGCCATCATGGTTGGCAAATGGCACATTGTGATTGAGATATCCGCAAAGGCCGACAGCAAAGAATAAAAATAAAAATCTGAAAGGGGGGGCGGGGGAGAAAGGGAGGAAACAACTGCCGCATAAATCAAATGGCTTCGTCCACAAAATATGCAAATCTCAAATGCAATCGCCAGTCAATAAAATCCAAGACAGAACAATCATAATGTAAATGCAAATGCAGGTCTCTTCAGCTCTCCAACTCTCTCTGTGTGTCTCTCTGTGCCTCTGTCTCTGTCTGTGTGTATTTGTTTATAATAAAAGCCCACAGCAGAGAGCAGAGAGACAGGAGCAGGACCATGGACCAGTACCAGTGCTAGGAGACAGCTGCCAAGCCAGAGACATCAACTATGTTAAACAATTACATTAAGGCAGCAAGGCAGACAGCCACAGAGGCAGGCAAGCAGGCAGGCAGAGAGACAGACACACAAACACTCTGGTCATAGTGGGCGGGGCGGTCTGCTCACATACCATGGCAATTAAATTGACAGTTATGAAGATTGTCAAACATACAATTATAACACACTCGGCTCATTCACTCAAGCATCATTGGAGCAGCCAACCAGCCGCCCCTATTGCCAGTCAAGCAGGCAATCAACCGACCAACCGACCGACCAACCGACCGAACTCAGCCTGCCATCGCTTCCCATCGATCTGTGATGTCCCTTCAAGTGTGCAAGTTGCATTTGGGCCTAAATTATTCAACCAAAAACCCAGCATTGTGTGTGTGTGTGTGTGTGTGCAATACACCGCTCAGCCTCCCCCCGCACACAAACTTTATTAACATGTTAATCCAAATGTAATGAGCATCGCAGGATGCCCAAAATATTTACGTTGATATTTAATGTTTATCAATTGCATCGCTGCTGTCTTCTGCACTCACCATGATGTGTCCAAGGTGTCTGGGTCAACAAAACTCTCCACTGATTTGTTGTCTCCACTCCGGTTGGTACAGTCAGCAGGCTGTTGACTTGGGTCACCCAGAGAAAGAAGCTGATCAGTGTCAGATAGTAGATTTGTGATGATCGTTCCTCCTTCTAGTGACTCCTTTGATGAGGTAATGCTGGTCACCTCTGTTCCCTTGAGGGGTTGTGATAAGTGTTAAACTGTTTCTAAATACTTGACCAGCATTGTGCTACAGTCCACACACACACACACACGCAGACACCCACACGCTCTATTATTATTTACTGGGAATTGTGTTGTTGTTGATGCTTCTGCTGCTGTTGCTGTTTTGTTTTGTCTAAAAGGCAGTCAGGCAGTCAGGCAGGCAGGCAGGCAGTCAGCATATTGAATACATCAAGTAGACGACGCATTGTCCAACGTTCAATGAAATTTCAAGTTGAATTCTGCAGGCTGAAAGCAGCAGACAGCAGGCAGCAGGCTGAAGGCTGAAACAGAAAATGCCATACAGACTGGTCGAGGCTGCCATCATGTATCTCTTAGCCGTCCGCTGTCCGCTGTCGGTTGCCCACTGTCTGCTGTCCGTTGTCTATCTGTTCCTTATCAAATTGAATTAATGCGGCATATATCACAAAATCATAACACACACACCCACCCACCCACAGCCAGACAAACACACTTTCTGAATGAGTTGGCTTATCATTCAGTTTGGCTTGCCACTGCCTACAACCCCTACACCCCGCTCTGTTGCAGGCGCCTGCCAATCAAGTGGTTGTGCTTGGGCCTCCTTTGCCAAGCGGCAGTCTCATCAATGCCTTAAACCGTCCTCTATGTGTTTAACCCATTAAAGTCTCCTCATTGTGTTGTTTTCACTGTAGAGCGTTTGCCTTGCACACTCAACTCAGTTTGTTTGGAAAAAACATTGAAATTATTTTTTAATTTTTGACCAGGGAAATTTCAACATTTCACCTAGTTGATGGGTAAATATATTTCCCTCCCCGCGCCAGCCCCAAGTACAAACCTAATGCCGTGATTAGGAAACGTCTTGCCACCCAAGGGGATTGCGGGTTGCCATTGAGGAGCTCAGACAGTTTGTCAGTTTAAGGCGGTTAACATCATTCAAATTGATTAATTTCAATCTGTTTGTTGTCTGCAGGTAGGCAGTGCAGTGTGATGCGGTGTGGAGACTTTGGTTTAAGGCAACCAATGAACCAGAGGCCACCTGAACGCCTCCTCAGTGTTTTCCTTGGCAAAAGAAGTTAGTTAACCCGACTAAGTAAGTCCAAAATGGATTAAGGATATATGACAGCTTAGTACAGTGGTCCTTGGAGGGTTAAGGCCGCCACTTGATACCTCATCGACTATTTCTGTCGTCGTTGTTCACACACATCAAAATTAGTTCAATTTGCGGACTTGTCGGGTCCAAAGTCTCGCTTTTAATGTGTTTCCACACACACACACACACACACACACACAGGGAGATGGAGAGAGAGAGAGAGAGAATAAATAAACAAAGCGAATGGCTGAGCGTGTGAGAGTCAAAGCCCAATGCAAACATAATGAAGTTGTCAACCGAAACGAAATACAAAAACGGCAAACAGCTCGAAACAATTTTCATTTGATTTGATTTTGATTGCGTTTTATATTAATGCCGAACACACACATGTGTGTATAGAAACCCCCCTCCTGGTCGTCCCCCCCGCAACGTTTCTTGGCTATTTTGCTACCAATTTTTCGCTCAAATATTGTTTGTTCGATGTCAACTTTTCAACTGATTGGCAGCTCAAATGATGAAAAATATTGCAGAGAAACGATTTCAACTCTCTTCATAGAGGGATTTTCCATTGTCACACTGAGTGCGTGGGCGGCAGGCGGGAGCCAGGGGGGGACGGTAATAAAAATTTGTCAAAGGAAATGATTTTTCCCCCCCCCCCCCCCCATTGGAAAATGTTTTTCTAATTATTTTTCAACCTCGAATGAGACGATTCACTGCTGCTGGGTTGGCGAAATGAATTTTTTTTTAAGAGTTTAAACAGCTGATGCTGCTGTCTTCTCCAGCTGATCAAGCTGAGTTGATAAAATAAATATTTTTGCTCCCCCCCTTTAAAAACTCAACAGATTTGATCATCAAATAGTTGGATAATTTTTCTAGTCAGCTAAAGTCGAGGGAAATTCAATTGAATTTTTGTGTGTCACAAGCTTTCAACTACCTATGCGAGTGTCATGTCCAGTCGCAGACCGAACACCCGCATCTAGGACATCTAATCAAGCGTCCATCTATGGGGCTGGAATATTTCAAATTTTCAAAATTAATACAAAAATAGAAAAACGACAAAAAAAATTGGGGAAAATTGTGGGAAAATTGGAGGGAAAAGTTGAACAAAACGGCAGCCTCAAATTAGAAACTAAAATATGGAGAAAATATGTGGGTGACTGGTTGACTGGTTGACTGGACAAGGCAACAAACTTCCCGACCAGAATGACTAGGTGACTGGATGGTGGAAGGGAGACAGAGAGAGACAGAGAGAGTGGGAGAGGGAGACTGATGCAGTGCAATGTGCTGTGCTGTGACCTGGAAGGAATTCATATGCGATACGAGTATAAGAGTTTGCTGAATAAAAATAAATCGAAACCAAAAACCGGCAACAGCAGCAACAACAGCAACAGCAACAACAACAGCAACAACAACAGCAACAGAAAGGAGAGAGAAACATCAACGTCAAAATGCCAGTTCAATCAACAAGAGCAGCTGAAAGGTGGAGGCAGCCAGGGGCCATGGTCAGGGCGAGCGACCCATCCATCCACTTGGCCTGCTTCAGACCAGCATCGAACAAGCTGCTCTAAGATAATGTTACCTCCCCACCCTCCCTCTCTCCCACTCTCCCTCTATTTATATATATAAAGTCACGGAGGATGGCGGCAGAAATAGTTTCATATGCATTGACATGCTTATGCTTATCAAATCGATGGTTTCTGGCTTCAGATTGGCTTTGGCCATCTGGCTGTTTGGATGGATGGAACAATTGATTGAATCGTGACAGGTGAGTTGGAAAATTGGAAAAACTTTCCTCGATAATTATTCGTCCTTCACTTGATTTAAACTCCCACAAAACACTTTGCCAGCTGCGTCTCAGACCTTTGCCAATTGATCCTCTTTGATGTTGTGTCCTTCAACGGCAGACTGGCTCCCTGGTGTGACAAGGGTCTCTGCCTTGGCTGTGACGACTTCAAAGGACTCACTAGTTCGGTCCAAAGGGGCAGGGCAGCACCTAAAAGTATGCAAATGTTTTTATTCTTCGCCTACAATCTGCTGCTGCTGCAAGGGTATTTAAGCTTTGACAGCTCTAAAGTGAAATAAATTTTTAATCCATTTGAAAAAAACTTGTGTCTTCTGCCTGCTTTCACAAGTCCAACAAATTTCCTTAGCTGTTGTGTCTTGAATCCATCAGATTGTCAATTAGGCTGCCCTAAGCCACTGCCAAGGACGTGTAGAGGCGGCAGGTATTTAAGGTACAAAATTTCTATACGACACAGCCAACTGCCAACTGCCAGGCATTAATTAGTTAAGCTCAAGATTTTCGTCAAGTGTCGACCCACTGTGCGGTGAAGGCGGTTTTTGGTTTCTTGCTGCTGTTGTTCGTGCCTCTTGGCTCTTGGCTCTTAGCTGTTGCCTGTTGGTTGTTGGCTGTTGTCTTGGTTTGGGCCATAAGTGGATTTAGCGTATTAAGTTTTTATTATTCGAAGACTAAAACTCTGCCAAGGAAAAGTTGTCTTCGAGCATCCGAAGGACGAACGAACGGAAGGCAACGGCTAAGCGGGCGCTCTTGACAGTTTACAAGTGTCTCAGTGTGTGGCTTTGGCTACCTCTTCGACGTTGGCACTTGAGCAGAAGTTTTTCAGCTAAAAATTAAATTACAAAATGACAGAAATTAACTTGAAATATATTTTTATGGCAGCAGCCAACTGCCTGGGGGGGCTCAGAGGGGTTTTAAAGCCTCACAGCCTCACAGCCTCTCAGTTGATAATTACAACTGACATTCAGGCAAAAGCATTTGCAGACCATTAAAGCTGCCTGCTTACCGCCAATCATTTACGCTTTTCTCACCACAAATCTCTACCGAGATTTTCACCCCCCTCCCTCCTTCTTTCCTCC
This sequence comes from Collessia kirishimana, assembly GCA_035078785.1. NCBI lineage: Eukaryota > Metazoa > Arthropoda > Insecta > Diptera > Drosophilidae > Collessia > Collessia kirishimana. The sequence goes on from JAWNPV010000003.1 coordinate 11,177, forward strand.
TCCAACTTCAGCCTTCTCTGTCTCTCTGTCTCTGTCTGTCCTGCTGGCAGAAAAATTAAACGCATAACTTTCGGTTATGACAAAGGCCCCAGTACGCATATTATGCGGCATTTTCTAGCCGCCAACCTCCATCGCCTCTGGCATTGTCCTCTCCACACACCCCGCTGCACACTCCCCTCACGGGGCAGCAGCAGCAGCAGCAGGGCAGCAACATCTTCAGAGCAACTCACCTAACATATAAAGTTTATGAGGCAACTGGGCGATTGCAAAACTTTTATTCAAGCTAGAAAAAAAAAAAACATAGGAAACTTTAACTTCCTGCTTTGGCGCCCTCAAACACATTGTATGTGTGTGTGCCTGTGTGTGTGCCTGTGTGTGTGTGTTGGAAGTTATAACAACAAGAGCTGAAGCAACAATAATAAAAACAATAAAAGCGAATGGAAAGTAAATGCAGTTCGGAGCAACCTAATGACAGAATTTTTTTCTCCAATTGAAAAGTTCAAGTTGAAAATGTTGAAAGTTGAAGGCAAGAAATTGCCAGTTGAGAATCCCAAAGCAGGTCAATTGCTCTGCTCAGCCTAAAATCACACTACACATAACGTGCTGATCAACTGGGATCAGCTTCTGGGTGAGCGACTCGCTGGTCCTTGTCTGGCTATAGAAATCAGATTTTAATCAGCCAGTTGTCGTTGGAGATTTATGGCTGCAACTATCCAGAGAGACAGACAGAGAGAGAGGAAGGGAGGGAGGGAGAGAGGGTAAGCGAGTCCTGTGAATTGTCTGGAGGCCATTTGAGTGTGCAAAACCCTGTCGGAAGTAGAAGTTTTCAAATGACTTTGGCCTAATGGCCTGGCAAGTTAATTGAAAAACATGTTGCTCCGCTGCTCAACGGACACGTTCGACACTCCACCAACTGGGTAATCAAAGCAGCCACTTTACCTCCGTTAAAAAGAAACCTGAAAAATCTTCCTTCTTCGTCTCTTGGCAATAAACTAAAATATAAAGAAAAGAAGGGAAAAGAGAGGAAAGAAAAAATCTGAAAATAAATTAAGTAAAGAAAAAGCAGCATTTCAAGTATCACACATTCACACACACACACACACACACACACATAAGTATAAATACTTTTGTCCATAAAGTTGTCAACTAAGCTGGTAAGTTGCTGGCTGCCCAGTCAGCTTCCCCAGCTGGCTGCCCAGCTGGCTGCCTGGCTGCCTCCTTTTGTCTGGCAGTTGTTTGTCGTCAGTCCTTCGTACTTCGGACTCTATTAGCCGCATTTTAATTCAGTTACTTAAGTTTTAGTGTGAACACAACAATTTCATACTTGATGACACTGACCACACACACGCACACTCAGCCGCACACTCAGCCGCACACAGCCAAGCAAACGCACAGCCCATGCGGCGTATACGCAATGCCATTCACTTGCACCAAGCAGAGCAGACCAGAGTGGAGCACAGCAAAGCAAATCGTTGGATTGTCCAGCCAAAAACTTGGCATTTTAACATCTGTCCTGGCAGCTGAACTCAACCTGCTGATAATTTCCCCAGAAATTCCCCATTAGATGGGGTGAAATAAATTTCTTCAAGGCTGACAACCGAGAGGTTTCTTCTAAGGAAAGCAGCTTTGACTGAAGAGTAAACAAAACATTCGAGAAAAATTGCATTAAATTAACAGAAAGAGTATCAAGTGCTGGGGAAATTTTATTTTATTTATTTATTACGATGCGAGAAGAACGATAAACCGGTTTACGGCCAACACACAATGCAAGGAGTCGAACGTTGCTGGCGCCTCTTTCTTCTGTCTCAAGTCTGCTGGTTATAAACTTATCATATTTGCCCTTTCATGGCTGTGTGGGTGTGTGGGTGTGAGTGTGTGTGTGTGTGTGTGCTTTCTACAAAGAATGTCTGTCTGGCTGACAGTCGTCCTGCTGTCTGTCATTTGCCGCATTGACCTCACATTGTTACAGATTTTTGGGCTGCCAGTAAAGTATTTTGCCTTCCCCCGCTCTCCCTGTCTTTGTCTCTGACTCCCACTTGGAGTTGTGTTCGTTTCTCACTCTTTCCGTGTGGTCAAAGGTAAAAAGTTTTTGTCAAATTGAAAATGTTTACTGCTGCCTCTGCCTTTGCCTCTCTATCTGTCTGCCTCTGTGTGGCTGTGTGTGGCTGTGGCTGTGTGTGTGTGTGTGTGTGAAGCATGAACATTTGTGGGCGACAGCACTGGGCCGTGTGGAGAGTGAAAGAAGGAAGAATTCATGGCAGTTGCTCGTGTGGCAAAAAACATCTTAAATTAGATACATTTTATCGCCACACATGAGAAGACACAGGGCAGGGCACATAGCACAGCACCACAGAGGGGGATAGAGAGAGAGAGAGAGGGAGGGTAGACAGGCTGAGATGTCTAAAGAAGGAAACTGAGGCTCTGAGAAAACTTTTGACTTGATATTTATTACATGACACTTGATGCAGCCACCAGCAGCAGCAGTAGCAGCAGCAGCAGCCACCACCCCTTGGCACAGCTGCCTGCCCCCTATCTCTCTGTGTGTGTGAGAGTGTGTGTGTGTGTGTGTTAGTGTGAGTGTGCGGTGGCATGTCAACAAGCATTTAATTTGATTTTAAATCTTTGGCTTTACTATTCGAGAATTTCAAAAAGTTTTCCTGGTATTTTTATTTGGGCTTTTAGTTTTACTTTAAAATGAAAGCCAAACTGGCAACAAAAAAAAAAAAACCCGGAAAACTACCGAAAACAAGCTGAACAAGTTTAAAAAATTAGTTGCAAATTCTATTTTTCTCGGTGAATTGTTTAAACATTAAAAAATCTACAAATTTCGCTTCCTCAGTTGCTTCATCATTTTTCAGCTCAAATGTAGGCAACAGTTTTTGTGAAAATCATCTCAACCAATGGAAGCAGAGTTGCCATCAGCTGTAAGCTGCGATTACAACGGTATTGAGGGACTTTTGAATGGTCTGTGGTCTCTGGATCTCAGCTTAATCAAAAGGCGATCAGAGTTCAGCTGCTGGCGGAGGCTGCCTTTGGAAAATTCCCCTCAATAAAGTTGATTTAAATGGAAAAGGAAATTTTAAGCCGAATTGCTTGTGTTAAGCGCTGCATTGTTTTGTCATTTCTCTCCGAAAATATATCCGAGACTAAGCAGAGCGAATGCCACAATGTGTTTGCCCTCAAGGAATCGGATTTATGAGTGCGGAAATCGTGAATCTTTCACATGACAAGCTGCTCTCAGGCTTTTGCCTAAATGGCATTTCTGATGCCCTCATCCTGGTCCTTTCTCCTCGCTCTTTCGTTTCCTTTCGTTTGGCTTTCAGCTCCTTTGTTTTTTGTGGTCCTTGACTTTTGCTTTACCTTTAGCTTAGCTTGTCGCCTCTTGTTGCGCCCACATCATCATTTATTTTTGCTCTTTTTTCCTTTTTCCTGCTTCTGCTTTTGCTTTTCGGTTCGGTTGAAGAAGAAAGATGTCAATCAAATGCAGAAAGTTGAGAATCGTGCAATTGCCAATTGGTATTTTCCCTTTTCTTCTCTGCTTTTCATTTCTGTTTTTTCTGTTTTCTCACATTTTTTCTTGACAGAACTTGAGGAGGCTTTTGTGTGAGCGACTGCAAGTAGATGAAGTAGAACGAAGCTCGGTCGGTGACACTTGAGATTTATTTATATTTCCTCAACCAGATATGTGTGTGAAGAGTAAACATTTGTTTGGGGGCTTTAATGGGTTAAGTGTGCAGCACCTATTGTACCTTGTTAGCCAGCCTGCTTGTCACATTGCAGCAACAGCAACTGCCTGAGAGACTTGCATTGTCAGCAACAGACAACTTCATCGACCCAGACAGCTAGGGCAGGGGATCCTGCTGGTCCTTGTCTATATAAAAATGAAGAAATTATTTGAGGAAACCAGCAGCAACGACTTGCCAGGTCAGAGGAATCGTGACACTTGAGTCGTAAAGTGTTGGAGCCACCAGACAGACAGGTGCCTTCGTCTCAGCTGTGTGACTACAGTTGGAAGCTTCTCTCGCTCTATAAATATTTTTCTCTAATAAAACTAAAATTCTATTTGCCAAATTACATTGTTTTAATGCGGCAATTTTTGTTGTAATTTTTATAAAATTTTTTTAATCCGTTGTTGCATTTTTTTTTTATCATTAAAACAACTTTCGCATGGAGAGAGAAAAGTTTTTCAGGATTTTTTTTCCTCCACACCGACCCACCTGACTGTGTGCAGTACACACACACACAGTGAAAGAGCGGGGGGAGGGGGAAAGAGAGGGAGGGACATGCATATGCAGTGGATCTCACGTTTGCGTAAAGAGAAAGTTAAATTAAAATGTCAAATTGCATACATTTAGGAGCTAATGAAATAAGTTAAGCAACAACAACATCAAGGGGCCACACATGACGCTGAGAGCAACTGCGTTAAGTACCCAACACACACACACACGGCACACACACAGGCAGACCGGCTTGCATTGCAATTTGAATTAATTTGACTTTTTTATTAAGTTGAAGGCTGCGAACATCATCCAGCAAAGCAGCAAAGCAGCAAACCAGCAGGCATCAGTGCAAAACAACCTCACAGCGGTTAGTTGCAGTGTCAGACTCTGCCTGAGTGTGTGTCTGTGTTTGGCTGTCTGTGTGTGTCTGTCTGTGTTGGTTTGATGAGTTGTTGTCACTTCTTTAAGTGAATCAACGTGGGGTAGCTGGCTGCTGTCTGCTGGCTTAATTCCAACTAAAAAGGTTTGCAATTCGCAGTGAGAGTGCCTGGTGGCAGGCCTAAAAGCCCCACAGGTAATTTCCTTAAATCAGTTCAATCAACAGTTGAGTTTTTCCTTTAGCATTGCCACCTACAACGACGACGGCAAAGGTTATCCTTAGTCCTTGGCATTAGCAGAGCAGTGGAAGCAAATGGGGGCTTCGTCGTCCTGGTTTCCTGCTCCTGGGCATAAACATTGTTAATTTATAAATATTTTTATCCTGGCAAAACAACAAACAAATTCTTACAAATTAAATGCAACCAAGAGGGGGGAAAAGATTCAGCGACAGCAAAGCCAAACGGAAGTTGAAAGCGATTAAGCAGCACAGAGAGAAAGACACAGAGAGGGACAGACAGAGAAAGAGAGAGAGAGAGGGAGAGAGACAGGTAAAGAAAGAGACAGGGTTGGTGGATAATGTCAGCCGCACGCAGGATGCAAACAAAAGTTGGATAAAAACAGGCTTAGCTGGCGGCAAGGCGGCGTCCTGGCGGTGTCCTGACAGAGCCTTAACAGCGCAGATAAGGCGAAAATTGCAATTTAATTAAACTAATTGAAAGACGATAGCAGACGACAACACCAAAGACACCAAAGACGTTGCCAAGAGCGCCAGGTGCGATGTCAGCCAGCCAACCAGCCAGCCAGCCAGCCAGGTAGGCAGCCAGGTAGGTAGGTAGGCAGCCCTGTAACCCCGAGTTGGAGAATAGAGTTCCAGAGGGTGAAGCTGGTTCGGCTTATGCTTATCGGCCAGACTGCAGAAACTGAAGCAAACCAAGCCAAACAGCCACAGCCAGAGCCACAGCCATGCAAATTGGTTTCCTTGGCCCCAACCAGGCACCACCAGCCACCACCACCGGTCTCTTTGTCCATTGTCCAGACGGCATTTGGCATTTGCATTTGGAAAAACAGCGCCGTTCAGAAATGCGTTGACTTTTAACCCCCTTTGGCTTTGGTCGAAAGCAAATGAAAAGCAAATAGACAGCCCAGGAGCCACTAATCGACCCACCAGGCGGCCCTAGAAGGTGCTGGGTGGGTGGCTTTGGGCCTTAAAAGGGCTTCTGGGGGGCAGCGAAAATGTCATCTGGATTTTATTATTAAAAAAGCAACACAAAGTCAAGGCTGCGCTAGACGTTTTCTTGCTTAATGCTATTCTACTTACTGATCAGTTGCCTGTCTGTTCCTGTGGACTTTTTCTAGGTCCTTCAGCTGCCTGTTGCTGGTTGCCTTTTGAAAAACAAATTATTAAAAAACGAGAAAGAAAGAAATGGGGAAAGCAAAGAAGTTTCTTTCAAGTCTTAAATCTTAAAGACTCAACTGCACTGCAAAGGTTATCAAGGCGCCACAGAGACAGAGAGGGAGAGAGGGAGGCAAGGTGAGGTGAAAGCGGAAGGAAAAAAAAATCCATTAAAATTGTTAAATGCAGCGTTGGCACTTTTCAATCCTCCCCACCGCCTCCCGCCCGCCCGCTTTGGGTGTGTCCCGCCCACATGTGTGTGTTTGGGTCGGTCAGGTGTGACGACATGCGCTTCGCTTTGCTGCTGGGACTGGGGCGGGGGCGGGTTGCCACCGAGGGATCTGTTGGGGTCTGCTGGGGCCAGGCTGCAATTTGCTCAGCGAGTCAAATGGATTTGACCTTAGCCACAGGTGTAAAGGGCAGCGGGTAGCGGATGGCAATGGCCATGGCGATGGCGTTGGCGATGGCGATGGTGGTGACGATGGCGTTGGCCAGGGTGCAGGACAAGCAGAAGACTAGCCAACAGCCAGCACTAATGCTTAAGCTGATTTTAACAGACACTAACACACACGCGCACACAAGGACAGAGACAGACTTCATTTACAGGCAACAGGATTTTGGTAGGTGGAAGGCATAAGGTTTGCTTGCTTGGCAAGCGAACTTTCTTGTTGGCACCTGTGCTGGCTGTGGCTCTCGGTCTGAGTGTTGCTGTTGTTGTGTCACGTAATGCAGCCCGTGTGCGCGGCCAGAGCATTAACACATTCACACATACAGCTCACCACACACACACACACAAACAAACAGCCAGCGGAAAAGTCTTGAAAATCTCTTAACTTGGAAATTTATTTGCAACTTAATAGACGAAATGACAACGATGCAAAGCTAGAGGGTCGATCGATCGGCTTACGGCGAACAACAACAATTGCTGCTGGCACAACAACCCGTTTTAGACGACCCTGGCAGGGTGGCAATTTTTAGCTTTTTAAATATCCTTTTTGATAGACTTGCTGGCTGCCTGCTAAAGTGTTTTTTGATTTATTTTTAATTTACATGGCCACAATGACAACGACACACTCACACACACACACACACACAGACAGGACATCCTTGTAGCCGCAGTTGCGAAAAAAGCGCAACCAGAGTTTCATGTTATTTTACCCGAAATGTCCCCGGGGGCTCTGGCTAAAGGACGCTTGTCCCCGTCCACACACGTTGGCCAAAAAAAAAAAAAAAAACCGGAAAAAAATGAGGGAAAAAAAACGGACGAAAAGCGTCTAAAGTGTTGACCAAATGACCTTTTTAATTCCATGGCCATGCAGTTGCCTTCATCATTCAACCCGTCGGGTTGTCCCACCAGCTTTAGATTTTTTTTTTCCACAACTTAAAGTTGAGAGACTTCAAGGCTAACAGGAGACCACTTGGGTGTCCATTTAACTGATCGTTGAATAGAAAGTTTAAAGGAATAAGGATCGGTTGAATGAAGACCTTCAGCCTGCCGCTAGGCACCATCTACATGAATTTCTGGGCTCATTTATGAATAACAAATGACAGCAATTTGGTAAGAAACTTGACAGGCGAACTGAACACTAAGGAAATCGGATTTTTTAATATGAAAAACCTGGCCGCTTGGCAATGGTACAGTAAACTACACACACACACCCATACACACCCACACAGAGTGTAAGATTGCTGTGAGTTCTTTGCATAGCGGAAGTCATAAACAATTTTTTATGTTTTCGCCATTTTCAAGTGAAAATTCATTTCGTGTTATGGCTGCCTGCACTTTATGGATTCATTTTGCCACTTCTTTTGCTATTGCTGTCTGTCCGCCTGTCTGTCCGCTTGTCTGTCCGCCTGTCTGACCGCCTGTCTGCAGGCCCACAATTGCACAAAATGCAGACACACACATGTCTGCATGGCTCTGTCTGTCTGCTCTGTATGGCTGTCAGCTGTGCCCTGAGAAGTATGCTATAGAAAATATCTAAAGCAAGCGGCTGCTTGCAAAATGGTCGACCCATGATGGCTGCCTTTTCACACTTCCGTTGTAGTTTGTCTATCAATTTATGTTGATTTATTTAGCGCAGAAGCTGCTCTGCCCCTTTAGGCATTGTTCACTGTGTTTAGCACTAGATAACCAACCAGTTCAGGGCGAGATTTCTGCTGCTCTAAACACCCTTTGACGTTGTGACGTCCTGTGATGAATCCACTTGCCTTTCGGCATTTATTTTATTTTTTCTTTATTTAAAATAATTTACAATTACAACGCTAGTAATTTCCTTTGATATTTCGGTTTTATTTGCGCTGACACTTTTCTTCCTGCTGGGTTTGCTCTTTTCGCCGTCGCTGCTGCTGCTGCGCTGCTGCTTTGTGCCTTGGCGCCTCCTGCCCTGGTCCTGGCAACCACTTAAGACTTGAAGCATAATTTTTGCGTCCCAAATTGATGCCTCGTAATGAGCTTAAATGGCTCATGACACATATACCAAGAGGCTGGCAAGGAGCGAGGTGGTCGACGGAGCCAGGCGACGGCGACGGCGACGGCGACAGTGAGAGGCTGGCAGGCAAAAGGGGCAAGCAAAGTGGCAGTGTAAGTCTCAGTGTAAGTGGTGCTAGGGAAAGTGAAGGGGGTGTCACGACTCTCTCTCTCTCTCTCTCTCTGTGTGTGTTTGTGTGTGCGTTGAAGGCATCTAAAAATTTGCCTACAGCTGCTTGGTTTTGAGCTGCTTTTACTGCTTTCACTGCTGCTGTTGTTGTTGTTGTTGCTGGTTTTGCTGGTTACTCTGCCAGCTCTGGCTGCTCCTTTTGGCTGCTCCTGTGTTGCTGTTGCTGTTGTTGTAGCCTATTTAAAATTGCACGGCCTCACACCTTGCGTGTCTGGCCAAGGAACCACCACCACCCACACGTCGACTGCCTGGTTCGGCCATAATTTGTTCTTTTCCCCCGTTTTTCCCCGTTTTCCCTCCGTTTTACCTTTTCTTTTGCTGATTTTCACATTTTTTTCTCTGCTTCTTCGGTTGCGTTAATTTTTTTCGGTCTCCTCTCCTCTCCTGCTGGTCGGAGGGGAGCAAAATGCTCTCTAAGCTGTAAGTAAATGCTGATTAACTTTCGGTTGGTGAGGGAAACGGTTGCCCAGCGCCGATTGATTTCGTCCTGCAGGCAGGCGAATTTCATTAACCGAATTTTTAATGAAATTTTCCCCTCAGATTGTTAAATAAATTTTTGTTGTTTTTTTTGCGGTTTATTAAGTCTTTTGGGATTTTTCTTTTCCCTTGATTTACTTACCGATTTAGGGTATTTAACTATTCGTTGTGGTGGCCTGGTAATTTCATTTGGTTTTCATTTTTTCTCGCTTATTTTTGCTCCTTTTTTCTCTGTAGCCAGCATGGGGGCTGCGATAAGAAGCTGCCTTCCTTGCATTACTTGCCAGCTTCACAACTCCCCCCCCCCCATCTCGGCTGCCCCCTCCCTCTTCTGTCCTTGGGCAGAGATTTCCTTCTAATTGGGAGCCGTTTGGATGCTTTTCGATTTGAAATTCGATTAAAAGCCGCGTTGCGATTCTTTGCTACCAACGCCACAGCCGATTGCTATTCCCCAAGCCAATTATGTTACGCTAGACAGGGGCGTCCCTTTCGACGAGGGGGGGGCCGGAAATGGTGCGATGGGCAAGGACACCCAAAACAATGCATCTTACGTGGCCAGAAATCAGTTTTCCCTTCTCGTTTCTCGTTTTGTTTCTGCTTCTGCTTCTGTTTCTGTTAAGCGCTGCATGTATTTTCGATGCTGCATGCTGTTGGCTTAAATGGTCTGCAAAATGGTAGCAACCAGGCTGCCAGGATCCCCAGATCCACTGAGCAGAATCCCCATTAAAAGGGGAAATTTTTCCAGCCTTCTATTTGCATTTAGTTCGAAGCTGCAGGGAGGGAAATGTGAAGAAAAATTAAAATAAAATTTTTCCATTCAATGTCTAACAAAAATCTTAAATATTTTTGTTAAAAATTACAGTTTTCTTGCAGTGTATAGGCCGGCAAGCCCATCATTATCTCGGCATCAGTTTCATCCTCAATTCGATTGCAGCTCACCTTGCATGGGCCCCGGGGCTTGGCCCGATGCTTATTGAAAAGCCGTCTGCGTTTGCTGCGTGACCAGAGCTTCATCCTTATTCACACACACACACACACACACACATGCACACCCATGCAGTGAGCCATAAAAGCAGGCAAAAAGCTGAGCAGAAACTGCCAACCCGGTAGCATTATTTCGATTTTATTTCCCAAAGATTTTGCGGTCGTTCGTTGTGCGTCGCCTCCAGCATCAGCAACAGCATCAGCACCATCGCACTCTGCTTTTGCTCCTCCCCCTGCTCCTGTTCCTGTTACTTTTCCTGCTCTGTCTCATTGGCCATTCTGTAATCAATTGCATGTGGTTATTCTTGGAAGCAACAATGTTGTTTAAGGATATTGTGAGGGGGGCGCATCCTGATAGCTGGTAGATGCAAATGGCGAGGGCAGCCAGCAATCACATGGCCACAAGGGTTAATTCAATGAAACACGATCCTTTGTAGACATTTTCCTATCAAAATGGTAGACAAAACTCTCGAAGACAGCGTTGCTGTTAATTCTCCTGATCTCTTTAAGGTTGCCAGACCTGCTAAGGGCTGCTCGATGCACTGCAGGCAATAAAATTTATCCGCACCGTGTATATCAGCTGGTAGCTGTCCTGCTCAAGGATTCTGTGTGATTTTTCTCAGATTTTTATATGACCGTTGAAAGAATAGACTTTGTCAGAGTTTAACAGCTGAAAGTTGGGCGACTGGTCAACTGCAGTGGATGCCTCATCCTGCCTCCTCCACTTCATCCTTAGCTGCTCCTGCTTATTCATTATTCTTTGTGAGTTTTTTGTCGCATTGTCAAAAGGATGCTGCTACCTTGTCTACTGCAACAACTATCCGCCTACCAAGGATCTCCCACCACCACCATCAGCGTCTCTGTCTTGCCCCACCTCGATGCTTGTTTTTTGGTCAAGCAGAGACCTCACCTAGACGAAAGTTTTCGTCTCGTTTCACGTGATAGAGTGTCGCGACTTTGAGTAATCTATTCTGGTGACACACACACACACACTCGCACACACTCGCACACACACACTCGCACTAATAATGCCATATAGACTGGCACGTATCTGGCAAAGAGAGGAGGAGAACAGCCATCTGAATGGTCTAGGTCTGGGCTGATTCCTTTGTTTTTTTCCATGCTGTTTTGTTTTTCTTTTTTCCGGTTTTTTTCTCCCCCCCATTTTTTCTGTGTTTTTTTTCTCTGCTCGACACACGGCACAGTGCGGCACAGCGCGGCACGGCCAGAGCATACAAAATGTCGCCCATTCGCAAAACGAAAAATTGCAAGTGGACACATGAATTATGTGCAGCGCACTCGAGTTAAACAACTCAGGCAACCCGCTCTTGCCTCACAGGACACCAACAGCACCACACAGTGGCAAAGAACAACAGCAGCGACAGCAGCTTCCTACTAAAATGCACGAGTCCTTAGCCAGAAGCTAGAGTTGCTCTCCTCTCCTCTCCTCTTCCTGCTTTTTTTTTTATTTTTCTACAACACATTGTGTCATCTGAAGGGGGGTTTTTCGTTGCTTCTTCTTATTTTTCCAATGGAATATTAGGGGTATTCCAATTCACACAGCAAACTTGTTAATGTTGAACGTTGGAATAAAGTTTGCTGTGGAAAAATCTGTGGAAAAGTCAAAGCATCGCTTCTCACAGGCAACAGCAGAGCGTATGGGATGCCTAAAAGCGGCGCCACGACGCGGCGGCTGACTGATTCAACGTCTACAACTGGAAAATTAATATCTAAAGTCCTGCGAAGTTCATTAGAACGGAAACCTTTGAAGTTCTCCTGGTAATTAGCAGTCCTTGGGCCCTCCCCCCCCTTTGTTGCTATTTAATGTGTCGTTTTGTAAGGTTTCCATAGCCCACAGAAGTATTTTGTCAAGGGTATTCAAGCTACGCCTTTGGCTCTGCCGTCTTTTAACTTTATTGTTGTTTTTTTTTTTCTGTTTTTGGGGGTTTTTGTTTTTTTTTTTTTTATACTCACATGCTGCTCGGTTTTTGTTGGCTGCCCATTGGGGACGCGTTAGTGGTCCGTGGCCGGATGAGTTGGTGGTGGGGGCCAGTCGACTGGGGTGTGGGGGGTGCAACAACTTGGCTTTGGCTTGTTTTGGAGGTCACCAGGGCCCAGGGGGAGAGCAACGGAGCAGTGGAGCAAGGCGGCTGCCATTCGGGAATTGGCTTTTGCGGGTATTAAATTATCTATCATTTTGCAACAAATGATGGTCGTTAACAGAATACAAAGAGGCAAGGGAGGGGCTGGGGCAGACCACACATGAGGAGGAAACGAAAGTGTTAGGGAGAAGTCAAGCCAACTGAATTCTCTCATAGGATTTAAAATTTCAAAAAAGTTCTGCCGCGGGCATTCGAATCGTCGATCTTCAATACTGTTTTTGGCTGTCTGGCAACTCCATTGCAGCATCAACCAGCTGCCATTGCTTGTCAGCTGGTTTGACCGTAGCTGACTGTCTGTCTCTCTCCTACGCTCGCTCGCTGGCTACCTCCACTGTGGCGGCATTCAAATTTAATTGTTCAAAAGGAAAATAATAACAATTTGTTACACAATTACAATTGAAGAGAAGGAAATTGCAGTGAAATTGAAAATGAAATGTTGATTAATTGTAAGCCAGAGTGCCATCCTACAAATGCACTTATGTGCAGCGCAGTGTTCCCGATAGATGTCTGCTTAATCGACGTGGTCATATCATCGGCATCAATGTGTGCGGACTGCGGACTGCGGCTGAGCCGGAGCTGCCCTGCCCCTTGGGGCCATCAAAAGGGCCGGCCGCGTTATTGTTGTTGTTTTATGAAATTTAATTAAAATGACTGTCAAGGCCTGAAATTGTTTGGCTTGACAGAAAGCGCTGGACGGGTCGTGTGTTGTGGGCGCTTGACTGAGTCGCTTTATGAATATGAATGAGGGCAGCCGGGATTGTAGCTGCAGTCGACTAATAGTTGCCAGGGATTTAAAAAAAACAACAAAAAACCAACAAAAAACCAACAAAAACTTTGCTATGCATTGACTAATTAAGTCAGGATGGGGGAACTTCAGTTTCAATTAATTTCTTTAGCTCGCCATCAGTCTGTTGGTCTCACTATTTAGTGACTCTCAACACTATCGAAATGCCAGATTGCTGAATTGGCCTGAATCGATATTTAGTCTTCAATAATTGAAGCTTAATCGATGGCAATACGATATGAGCTTTGGAGACTTTTTGCTCACCGCAAGTTTTTTTTTAAGGCCTTTTGCGGATCATTATAGTGCGGGAAAGCGTCGAACAGGGCGGGTGTTGAAAAACAGGAATTGAGATTGATTTAGGGGTGGGCAGCGCCGTGCTGCGAGGACTGTCAACGTATTACTAGAAAAAACACATCTCAATTTTCCACTTGGGAAATGCCGTGAGTGTGCGTGTGTGTGTGTGTGTGTGTGCGTCGAACCAATTTATGATATCCATCCGCCATTCACCATTCGCCATTCGCAGCCAAATAAATAAATAAAAAAAAAAAGGGGAAAAAAGTGGAGAAAAAAACAAGTTGAAACCAATATGTGAGGCTGCTGGCTGGTAAAGTGTTTGGCAAATGTTGCAGGAGGGGCCCGGTGAGGTGGGTGAAGTGGAACAGGGAGGGGCCGGGGAACATGTTGACAGCAAATAATAAAAACAAGTGCAACTGGGAGCAAAAGGGATGAATGAATGAAATTTATTTATTATTGTTTGTTGTGGTTTTATTTATTGTTTTCTTCTCCCCCCTTTCTGAAACCGAATGCTGAATATACTTACCTGTCCATGGGGTAGAGCCATCGCTCTAAGGTTTTCAATGCGTTTTACGACTTTAACCCAGTAAATCAAATGCTGGCAGCTTCCGCGGCAGGGGCAGCGCTTTCCTTATTTGCATTGCGGACCTTCTGAGTGGAAATTCCTTGATACCCCACTGTGGTTAGTTGACGATGTTCGCCGCCGTTTCATTCAGTTCGTGGGTTTTTCATGCGCCCATCTATGCTGTGTGGTTAATCCGCATCTGACGCTGCTTGCCGCATCCAATGCCGTCTGGGTTGGCATTAAATAAGTTGCAAATAAGTTACAATTTATGTTTATTTACAATTACAGTTATTTTTATTATTCCCTTTTTGCTATTTTTTATTTCATTTGCTGCATTTACATGCCACAGCGATGATAATGTTCTCTGATGCTGATTTACATTTAAAGGGAAAATGCGCTGCCACTTTAAAAATCCACTTTTTTTGCCCTGAAAAGGACGGCAAGGAGTCACTAACAAGCCAATCAGTTCGATTTGAATTCAATAGAAGAGTGCTTGATGGCTGAATAAAAACATAAACATCTGAGCTGCGCTCTAATGACGTGACGTGAATTCAGCGTTCAGCTTAAGAGTCGCTTAATAAGCAATTTATCGATATGCAACCATCGATATGCTGGGACAAGTGTTGCCTGCTGGTTAAAAAATAACTTGAGAAGCTGAATTCAAGCTGAATAAATCAATTAGCTTTGTGTGTTGGCAAAACACGAGTGAAGAGTTGTTAAAATAAGTTTTCTGCTCTTGTTGTTGTTGTTTTCCAAATGAACGACATTATAATGCAAAAGTCAAACATATCGCCTCTGTCTCTGTCACTGCCTCTCTCCACTGCTCCAGCTGGGACATTTAAGTGTATTTTCATGCATGTCAGCCAGATGCCAGCTGTGTTCCTTATCCTTGTAACCAAAACCACCGCCCTCTGCTCACCTCCCCCCCTTTTACAGTTTACAGTGGCAGTCCGGCCATAATTTATGGCCTGGCATTTATGGCTTTATAGCCGTGCGTTTTGTCTCTGACTTTCAGCCTTTTCGAAATATTCATTTTGCTCGGCCTTGCCATCACTCAGCCAACCTCCAACCCCCTCTCTCCCTCCTTCTGTCCCTCTGGCTGTGGCTGTCGCCTGTTGTCTTTGTCTTGCTGTTGCTGCTGCTGCTGTTGCTGCTGGCCTAGTGGTAACAGTTTGCTAATAGCTCAGCTGTTCATTCAATCAATTGACATCGACATCGAGTACCCTTAATGTGGCGAATGTTTTCTAAATGATATTCGAATGCCCTTAGGCCAAGTGAGCCACACACACGCACACAAGACGCATCTGCTGGGCTCATCTGTTCTGCCTTCAGGTGTTGTTGCCTGGTGCTGTGCTGTGTGGCCAACAGTTTTCCTTTCCTCCTTTTTTTTTTATTACATTTTCAGTTTCAGTCCTCTTGGCTGTTTGGCGATAATTTAAATATTAATAAATTCTGGCCATATTCTCTCGGCCCCGTCTCCCCCCCGCAGCAGGTTAAAACTGTAAATGCCCTGCCCAGCACTGGACATATGCGCGGGTATTTAAATATGTTTACTGTTTCAATCTGTGTGTGCGTGTGTGTGGGTGTGGGTGTGTGTCAGCGCATAAAGCACACAGCAAATATCAATTACAATTGGCAACAATTTTTTTGCCTTTATTTATTTATTTTTATTTATTTAATTTATGATCAACTAACAGGCAGCAGCATATCGATTACCCCGCACGGCGTATGGAGCCACTAAAATTAACCAAAATAAATTTCCATCAAGGAAAACTTTTCAAGTTTTCATTATTTATAAGTTTAAATTGAAAAAAATAAATTTAAAAAAAATTTTTAACCTTTTTTTCGTAGAGTATTTGAGGCTTCTACTTGGCTGGGATTTTTTCCACCATTTTTTTAAATTTTTTATTGCATTATTTGTTTGAAATTAATTAAAATTCAATAATAAAAGTGTTTAAATCCAATGCGGCATAAACTAAATTGACAGAGGGAGTGCGAGAGAGAGGGGGAAACAGGGAATGAAAGAGAGAGAGAGGGAGAGGGAGATAGATAAATACATTAAATGTCAGAGACAAGCCGATCACGAGTTTGTTTATAAATATAATTATGGCAACTGAATGTGACAAAGGCAACTGCATTTGCCGCATTAAACACAAAGAATTAACAAGGAAAAATCCAATAAAATTCATTTCCGGCTTTTGGGTTTTCCAAATTCCATAGAAAATTCGAATTTAATTCGCTATAATTTCCTAGACCGTTTGTCGCTCCCTTTCACTGCCTTAAATGGCTTTAAAGGCAACGTTTAAAGCACTTTAATTAGGTTGTTTAAGGCAATAAAATAACTTGAAAATTCCTGCAATTGATTATGGGGGAAAAAAAACAGGAAAAAACGGGGGAAAACTGAGGAAAAATTAGCATTGAAAATTGTGAAATTGCGATGCGTTTGAATGTTTTATGGCCCCGAAACTGCAAATGTAATTAATTCTACAATGCGTAACACGTTTTGGGCACACAGAATGCATAGACAGGATCGTCCCCCTTCCACCCCCCACACACACTGTCTATGCAATTGGCTATCCCTGGCTCCCTGGCTGGCATCAGCACCCAACCTCGTTGCCACTAAATTGACATAATGACCAAATAATTTTCCAGTTCGATGAGCTTTTATGGGACCCAGAGAGAGAGACAGAGAGAGAGAGAGAGCGACACACACACACAGGCAGTTAGGCAGTCAGGACATTTGGTAAATGGAAATTGAAATGGAAATGCAAAATGTACAAAATTTTCAATTTTCCCACCCGAAAAAATTTATTATAGAATGTCAACAATAATTTAGAGGCAGCTGTCATTACGCTGACACTTGACACGTCCACCGCCACCAGCCACCATCCAGGCGTTGTGGGATTTTCATGGACAGAGTATGGTGTGTGTGCGTGTGTGTGTGTTGCCCCTTGACAAGGTAGACAATTAATCAAGCAAGGCGAGCAATAGAAAAGCCCTGGGAACTACAACAAAATCTCAGTGCCAAGCAAAAGGTAATTTGGCTTTTAAAAAGGGTTAACAAGTGACGGACGGGCAGCGGGTGGACGGGCGGCTCAACCCAGCGACAGATGCAAATCGAACCGTCTTCAAACACGGACAGAGAGAGATAGAGACAGGGAGGCAGAGAAACGAGAAAGAAAATCCATTGAAAGGCGCGTCTCGACTAATGTGACGAGTGAAATTCAGTCCCCTTGGCATTGGTCACTGTCACACTGGTTCACAGTCCATGTTTAGCAGCTGAATATTAATTTTAATTCAGTTGTTTTTTATTTATTTATTATTTATTAAAACGCTCTTAGTAGTCATTAAAAATTTCCCTTCAAAAGTCACTCAAAGAAGAGCAACTCAGACGCCTCGAATTGAGGGCTCCTTAGCCGGCTTCTTGCTGCTTTGAACCACTGTTCGTGCCTACAGTGGCCACAGCCGGATGTTTTCTTTTATTTTTTATTATTTCTCTTTACAATGTGTGTGTGTGTGTGTGTGTGTGTGTGTGGGTGTGTCTGTCTGTCTCTGGAGGGCTGTCGTCGGCCTTTTTCTCAGCCCCGCTGCTATTCCCTGTGCTGGCTGCCCGGTCCGGCCCATCAGGCCATCATTGAGTGGCCAAAAGTTTCATTTATCAAATGATTGACTAGATAATTGTCTGGCAAAGTGAGTGATAATGCCAAGTCAACTGGGAGGGGGCGGGGCAGTTGGGGGACCCTCAATGAGACAACGCGCCTGGGGAATTTTGTAAAAATCATTTTATAATTTCTCTGCGGCGTCTCCCACTCGTCGCTACTCTTTGCAGACGACCTGATGGCTTCGCTTAAATATCTCAGGGATATTGCCTCATAGTTAGTGACTAAGAAGGGCAGAATGCAGTTGGCCAGAGGACGGGGGAGAGGGAGCAGCAAGGAGGCCGAAGTCAAAGTAAAGTTTTGTGCACAAAAGAACTTTTGGCTTTTGGCCTCGCAGTCTCAGTCAGCGCCCGGCGTCTTCGCAAATGGTTAAGTTGTCAGAGGTTTTTTATTTTTATTTTTGTATTTTATTTTGTTTTTTTTTTTTTTGTGTTGTTTTTTTTTATATATTTTTTCTCTCTTATGCACAAAGAACGCTTTTACAGAACTTGGGGAAAATCGTCGTAGACGAAGCCGCCCCTTTTGTGTGACTTTTTTACACAGTTTTTTTGTTGTTTTTTTGGACAACAAGAAACTAAAAATGAAAAAAGTTTGCCTACATCCGTGTGGCATTGGCGGCGCCTTTTTCAATATCCTTTTCTTTGACTTTTTACTTGCTCTGTGTTTTCTTTTTTTCCTTTTACCACCAACTAGGAGAAGTGCAGGCAACACAACAGCAACAACAGCAGCAACACCAGCAACAGGACCAAGACCCAGAGCAAATGCCAAGCAGGAAGCTTTGGCGCCGTTGTCGCCGGCATAGATTCCCATGGTCTGAGCTGAATCTATTGATTTTTAACATCTCGCTGCAGCTCTATTGTGCATTTCTATATACATTTATATAAACGACAGATTTATATAATTTTTTCTCTCTCGTTTTTCCCGACTATTTATTGTGGCTTAAATTTTTTCCTCCGCTTGTGACTGGCATTGTGCTGTGGATTCCTTGATTTCTATGGTGTAAAGAAGCTTCTGACAGAAGCTGTTTAGGCTATGAAAATATCCAAGGCCCAAAGGGATCTGAAATCTGCACTTTGTGGCTGCCAAACAGATTACTTTCTGCTGCAACTTACATCAGTGACAAGCAGTTGTCCTTGGACGCCACCATAGTGGAAAAAAAAATCCCATCAGTTCGTCTGTGGCTTCTACAATCGATCGATTTCTTCTTGAATATTTACGGAGCTCCTAATGCATTGAAGTATGCTAATCAACAATATGGAAACATTTCTACTTGTATATGAAGCTGATAACAATCTGTTTCGCTCAACAGAAAAAAATCCCCGTTTTTTTCCCTATAAAAATGATTTAATGGTTTCATGCTTCACTGCAATTCGAAGTAGTTTGGGCAGAAAAAAGTGTTAAAACATGAGCCAAACGATGAGGGCGCAATAAATTGAAATCATTTCTGTATAAATAATTGTTTTTTAAGTGCTTTCAACGCTTCAACGTTGCACAGTAGCTTCAATACCCTTGCAGTTGTCTAGCCAACTTAATTCTTCATCTAGGAAAAAATCTCTTTCAGTTTTTCTCTGTTGCTTTCTTTATTTGCTGATTAAATTGATAGTTTTGCTTGAATAAATTAATAAAAAAAAATTCACTTAAATTAAAAAATTCCTTAGTCCTTTGTCCTTTGTCGAATCCGAATTTCTCTTCACTCTTTCCTAATTCTTTACCCCTTACATGTGTTGGACACGTCGGAAGCCACTCATGAAGGTGGCCCAAGGATTGCGTATCCTTAGACCAGACAGGCTGGCTCCAGTCTCCCCCAGAGGACGCTGCCGGTGCCTCTGCTGCTGTCCGGTCAGAAAGCCTCCAAGGCCGCTGGCAAAGTCTGCTTCATCAGCTGATTCATCGATCTGATCTTGAGTCTCCTCATCCTGTTCTCTGTCCAGTTCGCTGTCCAAGTTATTCTCCGCCTCCCGTATGGCCAGTGGAGGAGCCTCTGGCTGGGCCGTCTGCATCTGGCGCAGCATGCGGATGTTCAACGGCACATAGCCCACCTGGTTGCCGGGCAGGCTGATGGGCACCAGAGGCACAGCGGCGGGCGAGCTGAATGCGCCACCGAAGGGGCTAGCGGAGTCCTGTCCCAGCAGCTCGTAGGGCAGGCCAAAGGGGTTGTCCTGGCGAGTGCGGAAGTACTGCATGGATGGCAGGGTGTAGACGGGCTGGGGGCTGGGACCACGGTAGAGGCCACCACCGGCGGACACGGGCACTGGCACCTCCACATAGCGGGTGCCAGCGGCTGCCCCCCCGGCAGCTGCTGGGGCGGCTGTAGCCGGCAACGGACTAGTGAGATTGTTGTTATTCGTACTCTGGGTGATGGTGGTCACGTTGGTCACTATGGGAGTCGGGGCTGCACCGCTACTATTACCGCCGCTGACAATAACCAAGGCTATGGTGGGCTGCGGGTCCCTGTGGCCCCAGCGGCGCGCCTGGCTCTGCTCTGGCGCTGGCTGATAGTCCACGTACTGCAGCCTCAACTGCTGCGGCGACTGGCGTCCTGGATTCTCCAGCTGCTGCTGCTGCAGCTGCCACAGCGGCACAACGAATCCCGCTGTTGCGGCCTCATCCAGTTGGAAGTACAGCAGCAGCAAGGCCGTCACAGGATACAGATGTTGTAGAAACATTTTCTTCTCAGCGATTCGTAGGATCGTAGCAGATCGTGTGGTCTGTCCAAGAGCTGAAGGCGAGATGTGTTGCCCTGGCCGAGGCCACTTAGACGTTTTATAGCGACTTCTGGCGCCTAATGAGCCTCATTTGTCCAGCATCCACTGGGGTCGCTATCTGGCATCTGGCCTGCTCCATATAACGACGGTCTTATCTCAGGGCTTCTGGAGTTTCTTGAGCTTTCATCGCGATTATTTGCAGCTGAATAAATGGCCTCGGACCGCAGTCATTAATCTCATTAATTCCGTTGCCAGCTTCTCTACCTTGGAGATTTTTAACTTTTGTTTTGCGATAGCAGCGATTTCAAACGCCACCAGCAGGTTTACTACACTCGGAGAAAAGCACCGGACAAGCAACTGATTTAAATTGAAGAATAAAAATATTAAAATTAACAAATAAATAAATAAACTGGGTGGGAAGATTTCTACAACTTTTTTCTTTACTTTCTTTAATTAAAAAAAAATGTTTATGGAATTTCTGTTCAGTGTAGACCGACTGGCCAGTCACTGTAGGTAATTAGGCCTCCTAGATGGACCCTTAAAAAGCAGATAATTAAAGGATTTTAAATATAAAAACTGCAATGACTTCATGAACTTGAAGGATAAAGTTCTAAAATTGAATTTTCCTCGGGGAAGGGAATTTTTTATGCCTTTTTTTAGGCCACTGAGAAGCCGCTATGATGCCACATAAATTCCCAAAGCAGCAGGGAATTTTCTAATTAATCGAAGCAAAAGTCTTTAATGCCTTCAATGTGGGAATTTTCCTCAGCCATCACTTGGATCACACACACACACACACGGACCCTTTCACATCACTCAAAGCTATCAGAAGTGGGTGAATAAATGTTCACTTGGCTGCTGCATTTGGTCTCAAAACATTTTAAGTTCATCGATTTTAATTTGCTTACAGAAACAATTCAATTAGCGAAATAGAAACACTGAGAAGTAAATTTCTCTGTCTCTCTCTATCTCTCTCTGTGCAATACATATGTAATAATCTACACTGTGCTACACAGTACATCAACAGTCATCAACTGCCAGCAATGGCAGCCACTGCCAGCTGCCAGCTGGTTTAGTCTCCAGAGTTGACATAAAATCCTGATCCGGGATGCCATGACAACCGATTTTCCATTTTAGAAGGGCGACTGTCTATGGGGGGAGGGTGATGCTGCTGCTGCTGCCATCATATTTTGTTGGGCAACCAACTTGGCTGCTTCTTTGCTTTGTTCGACCTGCTGCCTAATTGATGGACAACATTCTTGGATAATCGCCAAGGCAGAGCCGGGCAGGGCAGAGCAGAGCAGTGCAGAGCTGACATCCATATGCATAGACTATATAGACAGCATAGAAAAGTATGTCAATAATAATTACAACAACAATCAACAATAATTGGCGCAGCCCTGACAGCAACAACAATGACAGCAGCAACAGCAACAGCAGCAACTGGAGCTGAAGCTGAAGCAGCAGCAGCAGCAGCAGCGGCAGCAACAACCACATTAAGGTTAAATGAATTTCTTAGAAGCTTTTAAGTTAATCGAAAATTTTATAATTCAATTTATTGCCGACAACAACACACAACACAACACATCAGGCAAATTGTCCTAAAAGGAAAATCTCAGCAATAAAAGGAAAAAACAAAGCTAAAGGAATGAAACAATAATTAAACTGTAAATTGGTGGGATTAAAGACGACAGCAGCCTCTGGGTAGGTGCAGTTGGGATGCCCCACTCAATGGCTGCCCATTTGCCTGGACCTAGGACAACCGGAAATTCCTCAACAGACACAGCAGCAGCCCAGCGGTGTCAAATTGCCGACAAAGCGTTGCCTACTTTTCAGCTGTCATTGAATATCCCATTAGCCATGGGCAGCCAATGCTGCCTTGAAACTTACGTTTCTCTTGTAGGAATTTAAACTTAAATTTAATTTACACGCAACCCTCGCAGTGGGTTGATTCACAGTCACTACTAAGGCGTTAAGTACTTGCTTAAGATAACTTGCTTTGTCCTGCCCCTGTGTGTGTGTGTGTGTGTGTGTGTGTGCGCCAGTGTGTTTGTGTTTGTCTCAGGGTGAAAACACTTTTCAAGATTAAATAGACAGCAAGAGGAAAAGCATGCGAGTCGGGGCAGCATAAAGATTTAAGTGAATTATTTTGCGTAGCTATTTTGCCTTCAAGACGATGGATGTTGTCTCCACACACGCAGCCACCCACCCACCCATTCAGCCAGGCAGTAATAGTCCTGTTCTTGACACTATCTACTTGGACAAGGCAAAGGATATGGCCATGGCTATATGGCTATGGCAATGGCTATGAAATAATATAAATATCAACATGAAAATTGCCAGCCCTAGAGATGCCAAAAAAAAGAGAAAAAAAAAACGGAAACAAAAATAAAAACAAAAATCTGAGTAAATATTTGCCATCAGACTCGAGAGCATAAATTCGTTTATTTATTTATTTATACACTGGATAGATCTCGGCTTGTGTGTGTGTCTGTGTGTGTGTGTGGGCTGTGCGTGCGTGTGTGTGTGTGTTGAGATTTATGCATGTTAAGGTCACAGCATGTTTATTGTCAGAGAGTTTATTAGATTTGATTTATGCTTTCTCCTATCCATGTGTGCGTGCCGTTGAATACAACCAACCATCCATCCATCCATCCATCCATCTGTATGCATTTGCGTGTGTAATCCACACAGACACACCAACCATCAGACGCACACGCAGGCAGGCAGGCAGGCAGCTAATGATAGCCGCTGTCCAAATCAAATCCATATCAAAGCGGCAAGCCGTCCAGCTGAAGCAGATTCTTCTCGCTGCACGCGACCCGTCAATTTACCAAAAAACAAAAAAAAAAAAAAATGAAAAAATTTCTTTATAATTGCAATTGATAGACGAACATTTGACAGCCGATCAACATAACCTCAAAGGCTGTGCGCACACAAAGCCTGGCGGCCCTTTCCCCATGCCTACAGCAATCTTTGACAGCTATATGATGTAGTAAAACAGCTTAATAGTAGATTAAGTCTTCATCTTATGGAGGAACCTTTGCCCCTTAGACTTCCATCTCAGCCGCATCAGCTGGTTGTGTACTCAACGCCTGATTTTTTAGCCAAGGGGTGGAACCACCTGAGCTCGCCGAGAAGCTATAAAAGCCAGACGCCCCAGTGGCAGCTTAGAATTCGCTTCAGTTGACTGGGAAATTATTTAGCCAACGTAATGGCCCAGGGTAGAGTCCTGAGCTCAGTTATCTGCCTGAGCATTTTGCTCTTGCTGTTCATACTGCCCTCGGGCGAGGCTAAACGCAAAGGTGAGTGCAGCTGGCTGTGTTCTTCCAGCTTACCACCTTCACTAAAACTGATTTTCCCATTCAACCAGCTGGCTATCGACTGCCCAGGCCACTGGGACGCAGTGCTGCCCCCTCGCCAGCTGATGTGGGCAGCGGCCGGGATTTCCTATCGAAATTCCGCCTCCTGCAGGGCATTTTCCAGCAGCCCGCCAATGATGTCATCGTGATAACCAATAGTAATAGTCCCTCAACGACCACAACCGTAACGCCAACCTCTACGGGAACGGGAACGCCAACGCCGACAACCACGACCACCACAACGACCACAACAAACGGTACAAATCGATCGTATAACCCCACAGAGAAGGAGGAAACCGATCCATTGGTGATGGTACAAATGCCGGCAACAACTGGAACCGTCTCCATGGCTCCGGAGTTCCAAGAGGTGGCGGAGGAGGAGCCACCCCTGGCAGAGCCACCACCCAGGGTGGTGCGTATAAAGTCAACTCAGGCAAAGCAGAAGGTGCAAAGGAAAAACAAGACGAAGAACAGACAGGAAGACC
Organism: Collessia kirishimana; assembly: GCA_035078785.1. Classification (NCBI taxonomy): domain Eukaryota; kingdom Metazoa; phylum Arthropoda; class Insecta; order Diptera; family Drosophilidae; genus Collessia; species Collessia kirishimana. The sequence continues at coordinate 35,305 of JAWNPV010000003.1, forward strand.
AACAGCCGTTGGAAAAGCGGCGACAGAAGAAGCATCGACATCGTCATGTTAGAAAGAAATCCGCCAAGCAAAAGCAAAAGGAAAAGCAAAGGGAAAAGAATTTGCTAAGAAAGCAACAGCAGCAGCAACAGCAACTGAAGCAACAGCAGCAGCTGCTCAGACAGAAACCTACAAATGAGTTGACTGAGCTCAGCGACCCTGAAGACTTCAGTTCAACAAATAATGTTCAGAGCATCATAGAAAATTATCATCAACAGCAGCAACGACAGCAGCAACGGCAACGACAGCAGCAACGGCAACGACAGCAGCAAAAACAGCAGCAGCAGCCAGAGGTCTTGGCCAGGCCAAATCAAAGCCGCCGGCCAAGCCAGCAACCGTCTCAGTCTGCAGCTCAGTCGCAAACTGTCTCCGCCTCGGGTCTGCAACGTTTCTGGCAACGTTTGCGCTTTGCCTGATAAATTTTCCATAATTTTAATTAATTAAAATTTTTTTTTTCCCCGATTTTTTTTTTTTTTGTGTTTTTAATTTTAAAAATATTTATAAAAATTTATTTATTTTTTTTTTTATGTGCAAATAAAATTTATGAAAGCAAAAATCTTTGGTTTTTCTTCTCACTGAGAATCCAGGGGATGTGAAGTGTGATTTCTAGATGAAAAGACTTTTTTTAAGAGTTTTTCCCACAGACAACCAACAGGTGGAAGTTGAAATTAAATTTTTGTTGACTTTTGTTGGCCATCAATTGGAATTTTTTTTCACGGGCAGCTTGGAGTCAGGGGGGCCTCTTGTCCTGGCTAAAACACAGTTTTGAGCGACGTTTTTTTTAATCACATCTTGCCTGGGGCAGTTGATGGGAAAATGTCTGGTAAAATGTAAAGGAAATTCGGGGAAAATTTTTAAAGAATTTTTTTTTGTTTAGAGAGATTTTTTTTGTGGCTGCCATTTGGCTTTGTGTGGAGCATAATTCATGCGCATATTTCAGGACTGATTTACAGGAAATTCCCCATTGACCCATTCGGCAAAATACCAGACTAAGAAAACGACAAGAAAACTGGTTCATTGACCCTGAAAAAATGAGAAAAAAGAAAAGAAATCTCGCACGTAGAAAACGAGAATATTGAAGGCGAAACGGGGCGAACCGGGGCGAGTCGTTGCCTCTTTCATTTTCACTCAACAATTGATGAGGCTCGAAGAGGGGCGGCCATCATGGCAGGAGGCAGAAGCCAAAAAAAGGTGGAAAAACTCAGCTGGAAAGGAGAGTCCAATGGGGCGGCGACAGCAACAGCAACAGCAGCAGCAGCAGCAAAAGTCAACGACTCGCCTTGCCTCGCCTCGCCAGACAAAATATGCGAACATGATATCCTGGCAGGTTGCTGACTGCCAATTGCCGGCTGCCGACTGCCGACTGCCGCTGCTGCTGGCCTAAGTTCAAGGATGTCTGAGGCAACGAAGGGACGGACAGATGGACGGTTGGACAGGTTTCGCGCACATAACAAGATTTTTGTGTAAATTGGCAAATTACGCATAAAAATGAGCGCAGAGAATGAGGAGGAGACAGCAGGAGGCCAGCGAGTGGAAATTGAGCATTAAAGGCCGAAAGGGTTTCTTGCCTAGAGAAAAATTAGTGCCAACTGAGTGGGAAGTGAGCGGGGGGAGAAGGCAAAGGTTTCTGCCCATAAACAGCAGCTTTAAGATATTTCTTGACAGACAGACAGGGGCGGCTCTCTTAGCGGAACGTTGAACTCCCAGTTCGTGTCTCGAAAAAACTGGTTTTGCTTATCGATTGATTGTTTCTGTCTTTCTATGAACTTTGAACTCTTGAGCGGCAAAGGTCAACTGAACTGAACTGAGTTTTGCTAGGCAAATCAAGAGTAAAAAACCTGTCCAGCGATTGCCAGCTCAGATCAAAACCTGATCGATTGCCCTGCCAGACAGATCGTTAGTCTAAGATTTTTAACAGAAAGAAAACAACAGAAATCGTTTGCTGATCTTGTCAAGAAGTAACTGGAAAGAGAAATTCTCTGCAAAGAAATGTAAATTTATTTTTTATTAGATATAAATGCGGCTGGCGAAAGCTGAACGATGACTTAGTGAGCTGCAGTGAGTGTTTCACTCAAGCGGAGCAAGCAGTTCCGCAGTGAGTGGCTCACTGGACTGCAACTGAGCAGTTCAATTTGCCAAACTAATTAAGCAATAAAATTTGCATTCTCATTGCATCTTTAATTGTTAAATTCTGCCGGCATTGCGCGATGTCTTTGATTATTTATTTTGAAAATATTTTATCCGCATTTTTTTTTTTGTGCGTCGAGTTCATAAAATGATTTAAAGAATTTTTATTTAATTTCTTTTAATTAAAACGATTAATGTTGCATGCAGATACTGACACGGCGCACTGTTTGCTTAACAAACTGAACAGCTGTATCGCTTGCCTCCCCCGCAGCCACCAGCCTGCAGCATTAACCCTCCATCGTTCGCCCCATTGACCGCTTTAACCCCTCGACAGTGTTTTTTTCTTCGCCTGTGAATTAATGTTGAAAAATTTAATTATACATAATTCAAACACAATTCCGAAACGGTAAATCCTGCACAGACTCACGACTGAATGAGCCAGCCAACGAGGCGCATACACCAACCGGTGCTGCCCCTTCCCTAACCCGTGGCCCCTCCGTTGCCCCCATGACGCCCCTCTTTGCATTCATTGGATTTTTTTTCTCTGTGTTTTTCTGCGTGTTTTTTTTTTTTCACTCACATTTTCTCACACGCTGGCGCTTGGTGCTCTAATTAGTTAAGCGAAGCGTAGGACGCTGAAGCTGAAAAATCGGGTAACGTTTCTAGGGGGGGCGGCTGAGAGCAGAGGAGGACTGTGAAATGGATAAGCGAAGCGGTTGCATCTTTTGTTAGGAATCCCGTTGCCAAGGCAGCAGCAACAACAACAGCAACGAACGACAGTAAAAAAATTTTTATGCAATTTTCTTTCAGCTTTTTTTTTTTTGTTTTATTTGCACAATAAACGGCAACAACTACAATAACAACAACAAATACTTGGAGAAACCGCCAACGGCGCGTAATGCCACACCTACATGCCACACCCCACTGCCTTGGTCACAGCATAGGCATACACTGCAAGAAAATGCTGGCAACAGCAAGCAACACAGATCTAAGGACAGCGGCTGCCTGTTGAAAGAAGTTTCCCTAAAGCTTTGGCCTTCAATGTCCCTCAAAATCTCAGCTGCCTTTAAATCCCATTAAAAAGCTGGTTTTTTTCAGTGTATAAAGGGTTTTGTTCCTGCATTATGCTTCGTATTGCTTTGCCAATAAGCAAATATTTTTCGAAAACCCCGTGGAAAGCATCGCCCACTCTCGACTGTGGCATGTCCTATTGGGAAAGCCTTTGACTTGCAGTTGCTAGCTCATATAGCCACCAAGGCAAGCAGAGGTAGACTAAACAGTTTACCTAGAGGGTTGCCAGATATCTCGCTTATGCATTCCTCCACAGCTGATATACCTGGCTTGCCTAGGGTGGCCAACAGGGTAGCCGCTATGCTTCATGCCAAATCTCCTCTTTATGCTGAATATCTCTCCCTGTGTGTGTGTGTGTGTGTGTGTGTATAGGTATATTGTATCTGTGTTGCAACGGTAATTAAATTGCAGCCTTGGTTGCAGCTTTTGTTTCTGCTGCTTTCAGCTTCAATTTTTCCTTATGCTGCCTGCCGCCTGCCAACGTGGCGTATGAAAAAGGCAGCGCCTAAAAGCATGCAACGTTCTTTCCGCCTGCTCGAGCAAGTTGCCCTTGGCCGCTAGGGCTGGGGCTGGGGCTGGAGCTCTTCATCATCCGTCCATCATAATTCTGGTTGCTAATTTTAAAGGAAATGTTAAATCAAGCGACTTGTGATGCCCATCAAATCGACAACAATTAAGAGCGGAATTTTCTGTCTCTCAATTTGCCTCTGTGTTTGTGTTTATCTAAGAACACACACAGCCATCCGCATGGACACACACACACACACAAATTGACGGAGGCCCCCCCGCAAACTAATGGACATTGAAATTACTTAAGACATCAGTCAGCAGCTCAATTGCCTGAAATCAAAATCAGAATTCGAATCAAAACTTGCGGCATATTTGAGAGCAGATTTTCCCAATGCATCTCCATCATCTCCAGCACCATCATCATCATCATCTCCATCGTCTCCAGTATCATCATCATCATCATCATCATTAGCATCAGGAGTGGGCAGTTGGCAGTTGGCAGTTGGCAGTCGTCAGTCGGCATAATTATCATGCATTAGTTTTTGGGCAGCCCTCTGAGCTCGTCTATCTGCAAAAGATGATGAATTCAACCTTAAAGTCAAAGCCAGGCACAGTGGGACCAACCAGATGGGAAATTTAAAATTTTTAAAAATTTTTTACGATGATTTTTCAACTGAAAAAATAATTTTTTCCAAGACTTTTTCTGCCTTTGACTCTTTAATGTTTCTGTTTAAATTTTCTTGTGGGGGGCTGTTAGCGCGGCTTCACTGTAGCTGGGGCTGCGTGTGGGAGTCTCCATCAAAATGTGAAATAGTTAGGCAAAGTGCAATAGCAGCAGCTGCTGCAGCTGTTTGCATTGCAATGGCGATTGAAGAATACAGATTCTGGGTGGATGAATGGATGGATGGATGGATGGATGGATGGTTGGTTGGTTGGATAGATGGATAGATTAAGGCATAAAGTAGCAATTCCAAAATTTAAGATGACCAGAGCAGACCAAACAATGGACAGAGCTACACGCACACACACACACAGAGAGTCATACACAAGGCTACTTTACAATGGCCGCAAGCTGTCGACAGCACTTGGCCAAAACTGCAAAGCCACTAGCTGACTAAGCTGCCCGACCACAAGAGCAAATGCTGATAAACATATATATAGTTTACATATGTGTGCTGCTGTCACTGTGTGTGTGTGTGTATGTGCGTGTGAGGACACACAATATACCCAACACAGTGTGGGTCAACAGCGTAAGCATGATGTTAGGCTTAGCAGCCGCCACTTGAGCACCTGGTAATGTGCTTCACACTAAGCCCCCAGATAATCAGAGATTCCGATGGCTCTCATCTCTGGGAATCACTTTCCATAAGTCGTCTGTCTATATATGCGGAGCTTTGTCGAGGCGAGACTCGCAGGTGTGGCCAGGACACCTTGAACGGCAGTCCGTTGAACAGGAACAACCCAGAGAGTTGGCAGATCCAAAAGTCCATCAGCTTTGAAGAGCATTTTATTGGAGACTGGTAAACTGACTGATTTAAACTAGAGATTCCAGGCAGCTGCCTCTCCAACAAGCTGGTGCTTCAGTCTCTAGTCAGCAGCCGTCGAAGAGCAAAGTGACTCATGTGATGCCTTTGTAGAAGAAATTTCTTAATGATCAGTTGACGACAAGTGTTTGCTGGGGAAAAAACAGTTGATAGAACTGCCCTGGCTGTGTCTAACGAACTGGCCAGCATAGTAACATGTAAAATTTGTTGTGCCAAGAATATTTCGAAGGCAGAATGTGGAAACTTGTACACTTAGTTACTTAGACATTCGACTGCAGTTCTTTTGCCCTCCTTCTATGTCATTCGAAGCTCTCTGCCTTCTGCCTTCTGCCGTCTGCCTTCTGCCCGGCTCTGCCCGATCGGTTGCTGGAAAAGCCAACTAGTTTTAAGCATTTTAATTGCTGGCATTAATTTAGACATGGATGAAAACATTCTCTGGCTGCTGTAACAGCAACAGCAACAACTACAGAGGCAACCACTACACAGGCAACAACTACACAGGCAGCCAACAGCAACAGCAAAAGGTTGATGGCAGATGCGTCGTAATCAAAAACTGCTTTAGCATAATAGACAAGACAAGATACGAGAATAATGCACAAGCTACTTTCACATGTATCTCTCTGTCCGTCTCTCTATCTCTCTGTCTGTCTGTGTGTGTGTGTGTGTGTGTGTGTGTGTGTGTGTGTGTGTTTGAGTATCTTAAAGGCATTTGAAGTTCGGCTTTTGACTTGAACAGCACAATGCAGAGGACAGAGCAGGCCTAGGACAAAGGCACCTTGGTGACTTTGTATCTCTCAGTGGCTATTCAATTAGAATTAACTTCTTAGGCTATAGAAATGGCCAGAGGGGAGCGGAGTGAATGAGCCGTTTAAATGGCAAAAGTCTCAAGAAATGTTAAAGAACTGAATTCGTCAAAATCAAAGCTTTAAAAATCACTGAAATCGCTGGCATCTGCCCTGCCTGAGCTGGCTGCCCTTTCACCTTTCCACATGGTTTTGGCCACAATAAAATTTACAAAATAATATTTTCTGCCCTGGCAAAAACTCTCTCCGCTGGAGATGATGAAGAAGAAGTCAACTTTTTGTCAGTTTGTTTTAACTTGGCCCCAGGGCTGGCTGACAGTGGGCGTCTCCACTACCCAGACGGGGGGGCTGCTGCCTGACGACTTTTGTGTGTTTTATCAGCCAGCGTTTCGCCGTTCCCCCTCGCTGAGAAACTTCAAAAAAAAAATGAGAGAAAAACGGAGGGGGAATGAAGACGTCGCAGAAAAAAAATGGGAAACTTTTTTAAACGTTTTCGAAACAAGTTGGCAGAAATTTAAATAAACCTCGACCAATTCCTGATGATGGCTTTGGCCTTCTCTGTTTGCCAGCTTTTTGCGTTTGACTGAGGCTCCTTGGAACCACACCGCCGCCCCCCCTCAGCATTCGTATGGACAGCAAAATCGCCAGAGAAATTAAACTTACTCCTTTGCATTTCTCAGCGACTCTCTCTCTCTCTTGGCTCCATAAAAGCGACTTAAATTTTTATGGCGACAAAAAGAACTGTTCGAGCCAACAAAACACAGTGAGAGGAAATCGCTGTACTCGCTGTGCTCGTTGGGAGCGAGAGAGAGGGGAGGGCAGGGCTTGCAGGGTTGGCAGGGAATTGGATGGTTTTGTAAGTGCATTCGACGGCAGTTAAATCGCATTATGGCGTTGCAAATATTTTTTTCCAATCTCTTCTCAATTTTTCTCTCCCTTTTTTTGCACGGGGTTTTCCCGCCAGACTTCTCATCTGCCCAGGCCAATTCTCTGTTTCTCTGCCTGCACCAGCTGGATTTCTACTTTTTATCTCCAATGTTTTGGCTTTTTCACTGTATTTGTGTAGTTCATGGTACCCTGGATAAAACCATTGTTTTGCTTGTCCTTGGCAAGAAAACGTCATGCGCTACATACACTTTTCACTGTAGAAGCAAAGTAGTTGGCTTTCTAATGGTCTAAAGACTTCAATTTGCCTTATTGAAACCCTAAAATAAATATTTTTTAATGACCTCCAGAACGAGGTGAATCGCCTGTCTATAAATGCCTACAAAGTGCATCTTTAGTTGCATTTTTCCGATTAGCTTTTGAAGGGGGGCTTCCCAGGGC